>LPNX010065704.1:179518-241761 GCA_001517045.1 Pseudotsuga menziesii | reverse complement strand
ACCATCTACATCATTAACTCAGAGAAAAGCACATACATTCCTGTTCTCCAGGTCAAAAGGGAATTTTATTGTTCTGAAGTTCTACAAGGCATAAATGCATCTATGCAAACAAAAGTGTAGATTAAATAGTAAAGAAAATATGCGACTCCAATGCTGTAATCAACAAAAACAAATATATTCCATTCATACATCATATTGCTGTGCATCAAAGTCACACAACTTGGACTAGTGAATGACTCAGCCAACTGAAGAGTAAGAGTCTGACTCAAACTCAAGAAATACTGTGCAAAAACATTGCATAAAACTTGGCAAATAAAAAAATTTACAAATCTTAAAAATTTAGAAAATAAACTTAACCAAGTTTTAAAGGTCAATGTTTCAAACTAGGGGCATCCATATGGGAATTTCAATTATTAAACTGCCACACTGTAACCTGTAAACATTTTAGACTGACTTGTTTATACTCATCATGAGCTCATCCCAAGTAAAATTTAGTCAAAACGTCCTTAACAAGAGGCATTTGTTATAGGAAAAATGATTACACCACCTTGTAGAAAATGGGAATGCTTTGCACGTATGTCAAACACAGTCAGAATGCATCACTTATCTGTATGTACAAAGAAAGCAACCTGGCTTAAGTATCAACCAAGAGTCCCATGCTCTAGAACTTAACATGCCATCTTGACATTCAATAGCATCATTAGCAATCTATGGAGGGTGATTAACCCAATCTTAATATTTTTCCCAATTCAAACAGCATAGTCTACAATCAGCTCTAGTGCAATTTTTGGTGTGCCATTCATTAGCAATACTTACCAGGAAACCAACCATCCTACTAGTTCTCTAAGGTGATAACACTCTTTAAGTTTGATTTTCACAGTCCACAACTTGCTACCTAAATGGATAGAATATCCTGTTAACTTGCATTAATTTGGATACCAATAGATGTAACAAAATATAATACAACAATATGCAAGAGATGATCCTTTAATGCCAAAGGAAAACACAAAATCTAATATAACAATATGCGGAAAATACAAATGCCCATACCTTTGATGCCATAGTGAGCTGACATCAACATCTCCATTGTCCACCATTCACTATGAATTTCTCCACATCATCTGGTTTCTTTATTGCCACATATTTAAACCTACACAAACCATGTTTTTCCATTCCTAAAGCTAAAATATTTCAACTCCTGTCTTTCACCATGCATCTGCCTATTGTGAACACAATTTCTACATGAGGACTTTGTTCTCCAATCTAGCTACATAAAGCATAATTCTACATAGACCAGGAATGTAAAGAATTCTTTTAAATATAAGCTTCTTACTACTTGTTAGTTGTAGTTGTACATCACCATCCCCTTCAACCACACGGCTCCTATTTTTCCCTAACATAAATGTTTTTGTTGTGGATTGAGCTTCCATAAAGGAATATACCAATCCGTCCTATTGTAATAAGTTGTGAGATGCCCATATCAAAGTACATCTTGTCCTCACACCTAGAAACATCAACATGCCTCCACTCACCATAGTTCTAAAAATATTAAATTTGTTGGTTTTAACTTTTCAGTCTTGTCAGTAAACAAACTTCAAAAGGAAGCAAATGAATCGCAAAGCAAGAACATGTTAGACTTTTCTCCTGCCATTTATGGCATATAATAACCAGCGCTTGGTTGCATCCTGTAGCTTTCTCTCACCTCCAATTGTGATTTCTTTAACCGGGCCCTATCTTCCTATCAACAGAAAGTTAGAAACCAATGCATTCTTCCAGCAATATGGCTACTCTAGCAACTTGTCTTTATTGGCTTTCCAAAAAAAACCTTCCTTCTGATGTCCTTGTCTTTTGGTCTCCCATCATTGTGGTTTCCTCAAAGCACCAATACATGCTACCCAGATTCGCCTTCCGTGGATCACAACCATGTATCCCAATACGAATTTAAAAAATAAAATGCAACAAAAGACAAAATCAGAATTAAACACCTTACATCTTCTCTCCTCCAGCTGTCCAGCTTATTCCTACTGTGATGTATTGCTGCCACATGCCTCTTGTTAGACCCAGCACTATTTTTGGACTTCTCTTCCAGCTATAAATTATTGTCCTTCCTCCATGTTGCTCATGGATACCTACGTGTAGCTTTCATCTTTGAATTTCTACCACCCAAATCCAATTCAGTGTACATTGCCACACTTGTCCCTCCAAATTTATTTTCGCCCTGAAATATGTCAAACAACATCCCAAAAAATTGTTTATCCTGCAAAAAATAATTCTGCCTTATGGATTTATTCACCACGGAGAACTACCTCTGAATTTTGCTACAACTCGAAATTATGTTATGTTGCTACAAGTATTTATGTTGCCATATAATTTTGATCTTGTATACTATAAAATAAAATTCAATACCTCTGTCTTACATCAAAATCCACTGCTTCTAGCTGACTGTTCATATTCTGATTATGCCTCAAAATTTATGCAACAATGCCTCAATTTATGTGCTCAATCTGAGGCAAGGTTGTGAGACTCGGATTCAACAAAAACTCGCCCAATATGGGACCTGCCAAAACTCAGTTCAAATCTCATCAAAACTCGAAAAAACGCGGTTCATGTTTCAACAAGTCTAACGAGTTCTAGCCGGGTTCAATGGGTTCAGATGATTTTCATTTCTGGGCGAGTTTCAGGCTGAATTTACATTGATTACCCGTTTCAAGATTGACCCAGAAAGACTCGTATGTCTTGGTCAGGTCTCACAACACTGATTTCAAGAATATGCCTCAATTTCTGGGTGAAATTTCAAGTCCATTTCTACCTGTTCTCAACATAGGTGTGCAATTCCAGGTTTGCACCTTGAATTCTATTGACAATTTTGAGTTTGTTCGCACATGTTTTTCGCTTCTGTGAGAAGTTTCTAGCCTTTGCCTTGATTTCTATGAGTTGTTACAGGTTGTTACCTCAATGTCTCTGCACTGTTAGAGGGTGTTATAGTTTGCCTCAATTTCTGTGCAATATTTACAAGTTCTTGCCTCAATGCTAGTGCAATATTGCAAGTTGTTGCCTTGACTTCTATGCAAGAAATGTTTGTTTTCTAGCATGTTTCAGGCATGTTCTAGATGCCTAGGGTCGTATGCCTATCTTGCATTTTTTGGGACTGTTCCTTACAATTTTGTACAGCCTACCTCAGGATGTGTATTGCATGTACACACCCATTACAGGTCTGTTCCGTGCTTTTAAAGGTTTGTTTCATGTTGATACAAGTCCATTCTGCATTGCTACAGGTTTGTACCTTGGGTTGTGTGCTTCTTACTCCCAAATTTGGTTTGCTACAAGTCTGTTTCAGACCTCTGTTTTCCTATTATAATAGTTAATCCTTTTTGTTACAGGTCTGTTAATGCACAATTTTGTCCCTGAATGTGGACATGTAACACCTACTTCCCTCTCATCTCAACTCAATTGTCCGGCTGCCCTTCATGTGCCAATCAATCTGTTGGCCACAATCCTTCGGTCTCATTTCTCTGACCTTCACCATGTCACAGATGTCAACTATTAAGGTTTACCATGCCTCTGACAACATGTTAGTAAATGCATCATTGCATACAACAGCAGCAGAATACAAGCACACCAACGATGAGAGAGAGAACCATTCAAATAATATACTTCAAAACACATCTTTTATGTTGGTACATTGAGTGAATGATTGTTCGTATTCCCATTCTTAGAAACTAATTAAATGCTTAAGCTATGCTAAATATGGCTTGTGCCTTTATTAACTAATGTACAACTTAAATATAATACACATATGACCATTATTATAATAATTCAACCATAAGAGTGTTCATGGTTAGTAATGGGAAGAAGGTGAATAACATGGAAACCCCAAATTTAAGGGACAAGTTACATGTTTGCAATGACATGGTCAATACCACTAGCCCAACCCTTGTGAGGGAAGCAATTGTATCTATCAAAGCCAAGAAAACAAGAGAACTCGTTAAGAATGAGAAACCCATTCAACTCACACAAATGGATAAGGTGCCTCTTGTAAGCTGTGACTGGACATCAGCCATGAGTCAAGTACCTATGGAGTTCAAAATCCTCCCATTCAAGGTCAAGAAGGTAAAGTTCATCCACAATCATAACATGAATAGGAATCTACCAGATCTTAGGACAAGTGTCGAAATCATCCCAAAGAATAAAGTCCCTAAAGAGGAAAAGTGTGGTATCTTTAGGTACTATTCAAGATGCAGGTCATCATAAGTGTGAATTGTGAAATCCGAGGATGCTAGAGGAAAATAACAAACTGTTGTGAATACAACCTGAAAGGAGGCCAGGGGGTGCGGGGAGGGGGGGATTGGTCCAAGTTCAAACCAATAATCTGGACTGTTTGTCAGATGCCATCATGGAAACCTTGGAGAGGAAGCAATCTTCAAGGAGACTGGAAGCACCACTAGAACCACAAACACTGCTGAATTTCCATGTGCCTTTCCTAAAAGCTAAATCCTAGAGATATCCAATAACTAGAGACAAGGCCCATTCGAGGTTGTTGCAAATCTCAGTATGGAAGGTAAGACCACACCTAATAATGGCTTCTTGAAAAGTGCTCGAAAATGACAATGCAATGACATTACAATTCCAACAAGCAGCGAAGAGAACCACTTAACAGAGGATAGAAGTGACTAACACAAGGAGGAGAGTCGTGAATCTAGGCCCTGCAATTGCTAACAACCACCTATTTATTATCCTTACTAGCAGCTACAACCTAGGCACATTCCTTTTCAAGTTCTTCCACATGGAGTCTAGTGAGATCTTCATCCAAGTACATCTTGTTGGGAAGAGAGAATAGCCTATTTTTGCTTGTCAAAGTTTATCATGTTATAAACACTTTGGCATGCCCTATTTATCAATGTAGATCAGCACATCTTGTTTATGTTTTGGGTTGTATCATGAATGCCTATAATGTACATAATATGATGTGCATGATTAAGACTACATTTCTTAGAGCTTAATGTAGCTCTAGAAGATTTCAACCATCCTTGATGTATAGCTAGCTACAAATCTAGCTCCTCAATATCTACAGAGGGAACCCTTTCAAAACTTTTATGCCAACATCACTATCAACAAAACAGAAAAATTTGTGACCCATGGGAGAATAGTGTTCTCTTTCTCTTTAATAATGTCTATACATATGATCAATTACAGCTTTATTGTGCATCACAAAAGAATAGACGCAATCATTAATCCCACATACCTATGCAAGCCTTGTCTCACTTGATTGCCTAAAACCTGTGAACTCATAAATTTTAGTCAACATCTAACATCAATACCAATCCTAAGTGAACACAGATTTACAGATTTTCATAGATAACAACAATCATGATCCAGAGTCCAGGCAAATACAGGGTAGCTAAACAAGATGGTTCAAAGCTAACTTTTGTTTTTTTCAGTTTTATAGTACTTTTCAATATTGCATTTAATTTAATTTTAATTTGTCATGAAACATACTGTAAGTTTTTTGCTATAGAAGATAAATTGTTTAAAAGTACTTTCTAAAGGTCTTGCATTTAATTTAGTTTTAATTTGTCATGAAACATACTGTAAGTTTTTTGCTATAGAAGATAAATTGTTTAAAAGTACTTTCTAAAGGTCTTATAGTGTCAAAGGCTTTATAGTTATTGAGTTACAAAGCTTTTAGATTGTAATCTCAGTTTATGTTATCTGGCCTCTTCTTACACCAGAAAGCGGAGCAACCCAATATCAAAACTTGAGGGGGATGCAAATCCCCCCCCCCCCCACTAATCCTCAGCACCCAGGTATTCCCCCTAATCACAAGGCAAACATAGAAACATAGTATAAACTATTGTCACAAAAGAACTCATTCCCTCTGACAACGAAACCTATCACGACATATATAACAACACTAATTCGGGTCGATCTCCCTTTTGTGGGGTTAGCCCTAACCCATTGATGAAGCCAGGAAAACTAAAGTAGGCAGGTATGGCATGCTATGAACCCTTACTGCCTTGATTATTCCGGGTACCACCAAATAGAACCTTCTGGGTATAGGGTACATATCAATATTTTTTCAAAAATGCTATTTTTTCTTCTTTTTTAAAAGGCACAAGAACAGGCAATTTTATAACTTTGAAAGTGGGAGTGGCAAGTTATTTCGTGAGCTTAATAAAGAGTAAATGTGGCTTTCCTAGAGTATAGATAGGTAAGCATGCTAAAAACTGTCAAATGAGGTAGCTAAGGAGCAAGATACCATTTCTGGAATTAGATAAAAATGAGAACCAGCCCAACAAGTGGCATTGAAAAATTCAAAAGAATAATGCAATGAATGACATCCACCATCAATAAAACCTGTATGAAATCTGCATATTCAGAAGCTGAAACCATGACCCTTGAATACATACTATGAAATCCTGCACCCAGGTTGATACCATGCTATTACAATGTTAAGAAATATGAACTACTATCCCAAAGGCAATATTCTCTTAACCAGATATTTTTCTCCATTAGGGGTCAAACACTAAAAATGTAGCACAAGAATTGGTTAAAAGTTGTGTTTGTAAGCTTGAATAGTATAATGAAAAAGCGTAATTTTTAAGCAAAATATTCCCTTGTAAATGTAACAAGCACTTGTGCTTTGAATAACCCACAAATAAAAATCTTCTTTTGACTTATGCCACTTTTATTATGCACCAGAAAGACTACCAGCTTATTATATTAATCTTCAAGGAGCAGCAAATAATCTTTGTGGCAAATAATAGGGATAAGCACCTTTGCATTGCAAAGTGATCGCCTCAGATTTGAAAAGCATCCATCACAAACAACGGTAAGAGGAGCAAATGCTTCAAGTTCCTTGCCAGTTGCAGACTTGTACTTTACACCCTTCACAACCCCATCCTTTTCAATCAAAGAAAGTACAGTTCCTTGCTCCAGACGAACCCTGCAGTCACATGAACTTCGATTCAAATTAGCTCCTAGTTCCTGTTGGTCATACAAGAAAGCAATATACATGAATGGAACATAAAACCATGCAACATATTAAATTCCATATTTACACAATAAATATAATTTAATGTCTCCTGGTTTATACACACTAACTTCAATGCCAACCACTAGGAATCAAGTAAAGATGGAAAGGGAACCCCAGCTTTGGATTGGCATAAGTTCTACCGGTAACCTCCAAGATCTGCACAAAATATAAGTCCAATCACCCAAGTAAAATCCTTAGAAGAACTTGAGAACACCACCCACTGTCACTTAAGTGGTCATCCTCCTCACTTTAGGCTGGCTCTCCTCTAGCACAAGAGGAGATTCCCTATAATCAAATCACTAATCTGTCCTATTAACATAGGTCTGAAAATCGTATCAGTGATTTGGTGTGTTTTATGATTTTCTTTAGGTAAAACGGATGAGAAGACAAGCAAGACCTAGTGCCTTATCCTTGGGACAAATGGTATCAAAGCGTTACTTGATGAATAAGCTACGAAACCAAAGGAGAAATCAGCAGGTTAGGTAACACATGAACATTACTAATTAGATCAACCACATTGATACTTAGGACCGAATGAAAAGCTCAGAAAGACGCCATTTTGTCTCCAACTCATCATTAACCAGCATATGATGCAACCATTATAGTAAAGAAAACAGCAAACAGTCACCAAAACATGAATCAATAGAAACTTTTATCTTCATCAATAATTCTGGTTACATAAAGAGATCTAAAGGGCTGAAAGCTTCTCATGAAACCCCATCTAAATGACAAAGCCACACACAGAAATGTGTAACAGATCCGAAACAAAGATACCACTGGAAGATAACCTGGCAACCTAAGCCTCAATGTGATCTACAATAAAGCCAAGCAAAGCATATTTTACCAAAGCCTTTACTCCCCTTTTACCTGCAAATAGCAACGTCCTTGGCATTCTAGGGGGGTTTCCACCTACTTGAACTCCTGATTTGCAAAAGAGGAGTCCTCCACCTTTTGTATTTTCATTTACAGCCAATAGAATTCTGTAAAAACTGCTAGGGCACCCTCTTCTAGAGACTTCTAAGTAGGGTGCTTCCTGCAGTAATGCTAGAAACTTCTAGAAGAGCTTCTAGATACTTATATGAGGGGTGTCATCCCTTTATTTGAAAAAATGTATGTTCTAGAGACATCTATAGGGGGTACTTCTTCTAGAAGCTTCTTTGCTCGACCTCGTAATAAAATATCATAGAGAACACTTGGAAGGTTATGGATTCATCATGAAATAAGTTGTAGAATTATCTTCAAGGTAAAGATCTCTTCATGAGAGATATTCAAGCAACTTCTTCTCCAAAGTAAAAATCCTAAAGAAGGCATTCCTCTTCTCTTGTGCATTCCTCCTTTTGACCCTCTAACTAATCAAGATATTATCAGCATGCCTTTCAAAGAGTGCACCCTTGAGAATGTGCAATGATAAATCTTCTTTAGAAAGTGGAACACTCTCCTCAAATAGGCTCCTTGACCTTGAACATTATACCCATGATGTCCCCCTCATGCTAAACATACAATTTGCCATGCAAATTCACACTAGAAGTGTGAAATATGCCTCAACAATGACTCTAAATGGAAGATAATGCATCAAGATATGTAGAGAAGTCCATCGAAAATAAAATCATCCATCAAAGAATGAGACTATCTTCCTCCAACTCAAGTGCTCAAACCCTATGCATGTATAGGTAGTAACACTACCCAAGTACAAAAGGTACAGAATGTTAAACACAATGGCACACTGAGAGGGGTGGGGGATGGGGGGTGAATCAATGTGTGAGGACTTATGCCAATTTACTCTTCTTTAAAACTTAAACCAGATATCATCAATTGCAAACTAACAATTACATCAACATTAATCAAACACATCACAAGGGACACTTCAGAAGATAAACTTATAAACTGTTGATTTTTTTGAGCAGCATCGAGAGCCATTCTCCTAGGAGAATGGGGACACCTGGTTCGAGACCATGGTGTAGACTCAACCCAATGTTGAGTGACCATTCTGTTGAATGGTAGATATCTGGTCCTTGACCATGATATGGACCCAGCTCTGCCTTGGGTAGACTCAACCCAATGTTGAGTGACCATTCTGTTGAATGGTAGACATCTAGTTCGGGACCACGATGTGGACTAGTCTAGTACTGGTAGACTCAGCTTAGCTCTGAGTAGCCATTCTCTTGGAGAATGGAGACACCTGGTCTGTTACCAGGAAGGCACCATAAGCCCTAGATTTGGTCCAGGCATGTGCAACACTTTGACCCTTGATTAATGGGCTTTGTGTACTTCTCCAAGGCTTAGTTACCCTAGTACTTGATCCTGGCGTCACACAGAGTGTGAGATAAAAGCATTAGTAACTCTCTTGGTTTATGATGATGTACTTTGAATGGAATTAAAAGACCACAGGGGCACTTGAAAAAGGGCTAAAAGCAAAAGTCAAAAATACGTAAGGACTTTTGGACCACAGGAAAAGGGACCACAGGTGAAATTCAAAAATACATAAGGACTTTTGGTAAAAGTTAAAAATACATAAAGGACATTTTAAGACTACAGAAAGGTAAAACGGTACAAGTGAAAATTAGAAAAGAATAAAATAATATTATTTTGTTCTTTCTAATTTTGGTCCACTTACAGGTGGCTCAAGGTTATAAAAGAAGATCAATCCATTTCATTATTTTACACACACTTGCTCTCACAGGTACAGCTGCTCAAGGTTGAAGAAAGAAGATTTTGTGATTGTGCCCTAACATGGATGAGTCTAGCTAGGGAATCATCATCCTCCATCAAAGACAAACCCTAAGCTAGGGCTTTCTATCTTTTCTGTCTTAAGGGGTTTTATCAGCAAACCCTTCCCTTCAGCAGTCATCTTCTTCTCTCTCCAAATTCAGGCAACCACAGAATTTCGGGCAACTATTTTCGGGCAGTTGGGCAACCCTTCTCCTTTCGACAAGCTGCCATTATTCTTTCTGGGCAGGCCACTTTAGGGCACTGCCCTCTTGGCACCCACGAGCAGCCTGCTACAGGCATACCCATGAGGATTTGGCTCATGGCCAACCCTCGGGCAAACCCACAAGGGTTGTCGTGGCCTAAGAGCACCTTCGGGCAGCCTATAGGCATACCCGTGAGGGTGTTGTAGTAGCCGGAGGCTGCACAGACCCTTAAGGTAGCCCACGGGCCAACCCGTAAGGTCATGGGACAGGCTGTTGGGCAGCAACAGAGCTGCCACAAGGCAATTGTGCAGAAGAACAGACCACCAGGCAGGTAAACGGGCAGATCCGTACAGCAGGCAGCAGATCTGTACGGCCGGGCAACGACAAGGTACAGTCGGGCAGTTAAATTCAGATATGGGCAACAGACTGAATTTAGGGCAGCCCGTAATTATTGGGCGGGAGAGAGAAAACGCAGTTTTTCTAAAGAAGCCCTAATTTGTCATTTTTTATGTAATTCTGGAAATTGATCCTCTGTTATTGTGGAAAACCCAATTAGGGTTTGTGGAACTTTTTTAAGAATTTCAGTCATCTCATTTACGAGATGAGTTACTAATGCTTTTTGGGGGTTTTGTCCTTTAAAGGTTTCCCCAGTGAAAAACTCTTGTGTCCATTGTACTGATGTGATGAATGTTATTTTACTGCACTTATCATTTGTTTTAAGTTAGTCTACAAATTTTTTAAGTATTCATGCTAATGCTAAAATTCAACATAAACTTTATTATATCAAATTTGATATTGGTTACATTGAAGGCCACCACCTTGGGGTCTGCATCAACTTCAACTGACTGAGAAGCACCAACTTCTATGCCAAGACCCTACTTGGTTTTTCTTAGTTCCAACTTAGAAAGAGGTTGCAAGAAGCTTGCACTAAAGATCTCTTATGTCAATGTCACATCACAATTGTTGTCACTGTCAATAACCTGTCACTCTACTTGTCATATCCTAAGTCACCAGATTCGACGTTTTTTCGCCTTGAAATTCAAAGTTCGTCGATTTTTTGTGGGTGACGAACTAGATGGTTAAAATCACCGATTTTAATGGCATTTCGGCAGCGTGCAAGTAAACCCTACCAAATTACATCCACGCTAAATTGTTTTTCATTGCTCCCTGAAACTGAAGCCATCGTTGCGAATCTTAAGCTGTCGCGAATCTGAAACTGTCCTCGTTGCTCATCACGAGTCCATCAATGAGTCCTGAACCTGTTAATCAATGCAGGTTAAATTGAAGTCGCTTGCCCGCCACCATGGAAGTCACCGTGAAGTGTGGACGCAGTCGTTGATGGTCACAAATTCATGAGTCACGAAGCATCTAGCACGCACTGCTTGCTCGCCTTAGTCGTCGCCCTCTCGCGCTAGCTGTTGCCCTCCAGTCCAATGCGACTCAAATCTTCTTAAATATATAGTTAATGTGTTTAATGATTTTTTATAGTTTGATATATATTGATTTCTATTAAAAAATTTCATATATATATATTTTCAAATTTTGTTTAAATATATGTTTAAAATCTAATATATNATTTTATAAGCTCTCGAATTTAATGCCGAATTTTATCACTAAAATTTTTATTGTCGATTTTTTTACGATTTTCAAGGTCGTCGAATTCGAACCAGGTGACTTAGGTCATATCAACTCATAAAATCAATCAACTGTCTCTGTCATTTGCTCAGTTGTTCTTGTCTTCGATAGGCTTTCTCCGTCTTTGTCATCAGCCTGTCACTATTATAGTCCTCTGCATATCAGCTTATGTCATCAATGTATGCTAATGTCCACAATATCTGCTCGGCATCTAAATATGTTCATGTTCACAAGAGAATTTCCACCAGCCAACTATGAAGGTCTGCACATGTATTCAAGGTCTGCTTATATCCTCAAATTTCTTCACTTGTCATGTCATGCTTTTGTCACTATAAAACTTTCCACAGTCAGTCCAAAAATTACACAGACAGTTACAGCCCAGCTTCAATTAATTAAAACAGTCATGGTTTAGTTCATAAGTGTAAAGATACAGTCAAACCCCAAGAGTCCACTCTAACTAGCAGTCACTTCATTTCTAACTCAGAACTTCTTGCATGCCCGAATTGCTTCCTCAGTCAGCCCTAATTCAGAACTATAATCACCACCAGAATTCATCAAAAGAAAATTTTCAAAACTTTTGTTGCTGCTACAGTGGGGCCCAAAAAATAGAGAAGAAAGAAGACTTTGTTCAAACTGCGGCTACCTCATCTAGCTCACCTGAAATCAGAGTTGCCTCTACACCTCCACGCTAATGAGAATTGTGAGGGCTCTTATTTATACTAATTTCTTATAAATTTTTATGGAGCCGACCTATCATTTGTATTTTTAAATTTTCCTTTTTAAATAACTTGTGGAGCTGGCTTGTCATATTGAATTTTTATTTATTATAACTTTATTTTAAAAATCTTCCAAAGCTGGGCCGACCACATCACTTTCTACAAATATATATATCCATTGTCTTGCTTGTCATTCTCACAAAGATCTTCAAGCATATGGTCTTCTTCAAGAAGTGCACAAACCATAACTACCTCATTGTCAACATCAAGAGCTTCATCAAACGATCTTTTAAGATAAACATGGGCTGCATCATCATCGAAGTACCTTCATTTAGCTTGTAGGCCCATCATCAAATGGCCCATCATTACCTTCAACAACAAGAAACCAGGTGTGTGTCCAAGTGTTATGCATATAGACTTCTTCAATTATTTGAGGACTTCTTCATCATGTGCGTGGGCTCCACATGTGCTACAAGAACATCATCAGGTTACTTTTATTTCCAACTGTGTGAGCTTCAATACTCATCAAGCCACAAATTACCATTCTGCCCATAAATGGCCATCTCCAAGAGTTCCATGACACACAAATGACCACAGAATGGGTCATTTGCCTAGACAAGTGTTCCAATGCCCATGTCATCAATAATTATGACTCCTTTGTCATTTTGTGTCTTCCTTCTTGCCATGTCATCAACCTTTATGTTCCTTTGTCATTAATGGTTTGTCATCAATGACAACTATGCTCACACAGAAAGCATGATAAGTGCCACTACACATTATTGTACATATTTACACACATAAGAATATTTTTACTTCAGAATTTCCTTGACATAAAAGAAATCAATCAAGGTAATTTAAGAAACCATGTGAGCATATTCTCTACATACTACTCAGATTCTCTTCGCCATGTGGAAACCTTGTTGTCCCTAGATATAAAATCTCATCTAAAACAAGTAGAAAACTGAATGGTAAAAGGAGAAAACAATTCTGAACAGAATTATCAATGTACATTGGCATTTTATGCAAATTACAGAAATTTTATTTTTAAAAAATCCTTTTGATAAAATATTTAAAAAATGCAACTGTGTTCTCATAGTAAACAAAACAGAGGAAGCATTGTGTACGTAGGAAGTGAAGCAGCCTTTTCTCGCATGCGCTGGATGAAACGCCCATTGTGGAAACTCCTTCCAGCTACATCCACATGGTGGCTATCTAATGGATATGCCACTTTGGTGTCTTTTCCTTCCTTGAATAAAGCATACCCCATTATACGCTGGGCATCAATTCCTTCAACACAATCTGTGTGTGAGCAATACATATAAAGTATGTTAAGAGTATATAGGAAAAACAAACAGTCAAAGCCCACAGCTCAAATAGAAATTTCTGAATTAACCCAAGCTTTACAAAATTTTAATCATTAGAAATTAATAAATACATGCTGTGTGGTAAACCACATTTCATACAGGCCTAAACACAATCTTGATCAGTTTCCTTTGTTCATGGAAAATCAATTCCCCTGTAATAAATTTTCTTCAATAATGCCCAATCTATTAGAAATTTACTCAACAGTTAAAAGCGAAGATAGAAGAAACCTTGGGCAATCATACATTGGATCAAGTACGCAACCAAAATACTTACCTTCAAGTCCCAGCTCCATCAGTTTCAAGTATCCGCCTGGCTGTAAAAGTTCCCCTACAATCCTATCAGGTTCACTCAGGTCTCTCTCAATTACAAGAATACGTCTTCCATCCTGCATTGATCAGTGGAAAATAAGAAAAGTAACTTAAGAGTCCATATTTACACAATTTACCTCCTCAACTGATTTTCCCCTCCCATGCATGAATGTTTATTTCTACATTTTTCTTTACTGGAGACAAGTGAATCTTGCATCTTCTCATAATCCCAAATTTATTTTTATTCAAAATAAACTGTAAAAATACACTCTATGCAATCCATTAACAAATCCTTTCCTATGGCCTGAATACACTGTCAACATCAAGATTCAAAACAACTCCTGGGTGTAGAAGTTGACAAGGATGCTGAAAATATATTTATCAGAAAAGGCATGTTCACTGCATAAATAGCTTTTCTACAGATAAAATTTCTTTGTCTGCATATATTATATATTGCATTCATTTTTTCATCTCCACGTTTTCCATAATTTATTTTCTAAGAAAGCTTAACATAACATCAATCGACAGAAGACCCCAGTTGATATCATGTGATATTATTATCTCTCCTCCCTAGAAGTTTCAGGTTTCAAGCTACTCATGAGTCATCTTTCTGAGAATTTGGTCAGCTTGGAAGGCTGTTGAAGATCTGGTCTGTTCACAATGGGAGGGAAATAGGGCAGGTTGGGATCTAGCCTGTTATCCTATTTTGAGCTGAAGAGTTCAGGGTTTTTGTGATACGGAAAATTGAAATGACTTGTTTTCAGGGTCAAGGATTGAGCAAGAAGGGCTTTTTCTTTTGGGGTGATATGTGGGATTCTTCCACTCGTTCCTAGAGGCTAGAAGGATTGGCATTTTCTTGCTCGGGAGTATGGCTTCATTGCCCCTGGCTATCCTTTAATTATGGAATTGAGGGATCGTTTTTTTACAACGGAAAGCTATCATGGGAAACCCTCAAGCACTTCCCTCATTTCTAGGATGGTACCCAAGGTAAACCATTCGGTTGCAATGAGTGGGCAGCTTAACCCGATGGGGACATCAAGCGAGTCCCTAGCATAGCCACCCAAGGATTTGACCCTGAGACCTTCTTCTTGCTGTTTACAACACTCATACACTTGAGCTAACCCACCGGGCTTTAGAGTTGAGGGATTTTATTCCAGACTCTGAGATATTTAAAATGAATATTGGTATGTGTTACCTCTCATATTGTACGAGAGTTCCCTGGTGATTTTGACCACAAAGATCGAGCTTGCGGGATGATTCATTGGATGAATTAGGGTACATGTGAGCTTTGGATTAGAGTTGTTGCTCTCCTTTGATTGATTTGATGCTAGGCTGCTGCCAGTAGCTATTGAATGAGATCTCTTCAAGGTGTTTTGATGATGATATGTTCTCCTTTTTGGTGATATTGGCATAGATTGGAGTATTTTTGCCCAGCATTGATGCAATTGTTTAACACTTTGTGCATTTGATGGATTGGGAACCCATCAACTTAGGGTCTCCCTAAGTCTTAAAGTGTTAATTTTTCCTAAATGACATGCTGCCCATGGTTTGTAGGTTCGTATGTTTGGCATTACTCACTTGGAGGGCACCTTCCATAAGTCCCAGTGAGATTATCGATAAAATTATGTGGGTTTGAGGTCACCTAGCAAGAATGCCCTAGGGAATAGTGGTGCATTTCACTCACACCACTTGCTCATGACATGCTTAATACCCTTTGGTTTAATGCTCCCCTAGTGCACATTCATTGATGATGACATTTGGAGGCTTTCTATAGGAGCCTCTAGCTTTTTGGATTGATTTCACACATGGAAGATGATTATGGCATTGTTGGCTATCATTTCTAGTAGAGCGCTCCCCTTGATTCTCTCTTGGCACAAGTGTTCAGTAATATTCCATCAATTGCAGGATGGGGTTGTCCCCTTTGTCATGGTCCATGGAGTTGGTTGAGTGTTGTGATGACCTTGTACTTGATTTGAGGCCACCATCTTGATTGATGGACTCCTTATTCCATGGATCTAGCATTCGCACATTCTTTGATGAGTCAGCACTCATGATATTCAGCAATTTGGAGTTAACATCCTAGATTGAAGAATCATGGTTGGTATGTGGACATCTCTTGTTCTATAATTTGATGGGTCGACCCATAGATGGAGGGTTATTGCACATATTTCTAGGATATGTCACTTGAAGAAATTGAACAAGAAGGGTGTCTACTCTAATGGAGGTTACTTGCACATTGTGCTGCATGGGTACCCGTGCCGAGGGGTTGGGTACACGAACCCGTATCAGGTACTTGGGTACTTGAAAGGTACATACTCGGCCATACCCAACCATACCCAAATCAGACATCACTGCCCAAGACGTCAGTCAAGAAATTAAGGTACTTGCATGCATTTCGGTACGTCGTACCCCGTGTTTGGGTACGCCAAGGGTACGGTCGTTAGTCAAGTTTGGTCAATCCGCCAGTTAGGGGGTCGATTTGCTTGTTACATTATTGACACCATTGCCCAATGGACTTGACACTAGTTTTGATCCTCCCTTCACCCCTTTTTTTAATATTTCTTTTATAAATCTGTTTTTTTAAAGTCGCTCTTCAATTTCACCTTGAGCCTAGTTGCCTAAGCTTTAGCAATGCTAAGTTAAGGAAGTCGCCCTTGTGCTAGTGGAGAGCATAGCCTAAAATGACGAGGGAGCTATTGTGGTGACATTGGATAGCCCCTCATAGTTCCATGAAGGTCTTGCTTGTGCTTTAGACCTCTACCACAAGATGTAAAGATTTGGGTGGTAATAAACTCCACAAGGTATTGGCTAATTCACTTAAAACTATTTAGTTACTCATAAAAAGGTAAAACTAACAATTTACCTTCAGTTTAGTGCATCTTAGGCATTCTAGGTATATAGATAGGCATGTTGAATTTATTTTTATCAATTTTGTGTCATAAAACCACAGTATCAACTTGTTGTTTTCTCCATTTTCCTGCAAATGAAAGAAACTATACTTCTCTCTCGATTTGCATAAATTAGGACGCATTAAAAAACCAAAAAATACTTAAAAACAACACTTTAAATTGCATTTACAATCATTAAAACAGCCTTAACACCCAATTGTACATGTCGTTTTTTTGCATTAAGATTTGTCAATTTTACTTTAGATTTGCATTGGGTTGTGTGCTCAACAGTGTTAATTTTCTGCATGTTTTCTATCAAAGAAGCAAGGATCTTCTGCATCCGTCGCTGCAAAAACCGGAAAGTTGAACAAATGGCTAACAAGAGTCAAGACCACATACCTAGACAAAGGGGTTTTTTTATCAACCAAGATCCTTTGGGCATTAACTAGGTGCCATAACCATCCTTCATGGCAAAAAATAAGTTTGCAAAGGGACCAAGGTCCATAGACCCACTTTCGAGTTGTAAATTGAAAGCCAAGTGGCACTTCATCAAGATCAAAATGCATGCATACCTACCACACTTGCACAAGAGAAGATTTAGATTGCATTATACAACAGATCCTCATGCCTATGGTGAGATCCATCATGTACAATGATTTAAACCTCATTTAATCAGGCTCGATTGTGAAGATGGGATAAATCACACTTAGGATGGCAACGAACAAAGGAAGAAGTTCTAGCTCCTGCTCTCGAAAGGTAGCGACACATCCTCAACAAGCGCATTCTAGCCTCTTGGTTAGTGGTAAGCTTGTGTAACAACGAAAGTGCCAATAAACAGAAATATTTTGTAATTGAATAAATAAAATATTTATTGAATGAATGAATAATGATTACAACCAGCCTCATGACAGTTTACTTATACGCATTGACTGGTCATGAGGTGAAGGGGTATGTGCCCTTTGACTTTTCATTAACTTACTAATCGTAATTATATTAATTATTAATTTATTTCTTATTATTGATTATTATTTATAATTGTTACATTGTCACGCTCTTGAGGAATGCTTTGTCCTCAAAGCATGATAAATTGGGTTTTCTCTAGCTGAGCATGCTCCCATGGCATCTACATACTTGTCCTTGCTTGGTTTTGGGAGTTCGATTTTCTCCTTCATCTGAGTGTTGGCGAGGCTCCTTTGTAATATATGTATCATACCCTGAAGTTGTTTTACTTGGTTGTTTAGCATAAAACTTTGAGAACGCTTAGGTACACACTTGCCTTGCTTAGGTTGTTGTGTGTTCGTATGGGTTTTTTGCACTTTTGTCATCAATGGTAATTCATCCCTTTTAAGAGTAGACCCTTCAATACCATATAATTTATAATGTTGGCCTTGCCAGTAAAACTCCCTAAACTGTTCTTTAAGGTTGGTGGTATGAGTGCCCAACTTCATTAACCACTATGCACCTAGCACCATATCCATCCCATCAAGCAGTAGCACATAAAATCTTCATTGCAGTTCTAGTCCTTGTATTTGAACTGAGATTTTATGACAACTTCCTTTGTTGTTGACCTGATGTCCATCAGCGACCTTAATAGTGAGGTCCTTTGAAGGGTATACAAAAATATTTAATTCCTTAGCAACATTAATTTCTATACGATTATGAGTACTGCCCAAATCTACAAGGATTGTTAGTTCCTTATCTTTTACACTTCCCATGAGTTTCAATGTCTTAGTATTGAGTTTTTGGTCTCAACTGTAGATGACTTTGGCGTTTGTTGTGCCTTTTTTTTGGAATTTTAACCTCCTTAGTTTTTCAAAGATGGGGAGGGGTATATTTTTTGGTTTCTTGTGTTTTATTTTTTTTAACGTCTTCCCTTTGCGACACATCATCATCATTATTATTCAATAGTGTGCATGAAATTGATGATAGTGATATTTTTCATGGTGATTCATCACTATCAAAATTTGAATTGTAGGCTGTTGTAATTTCATTTTCTGGATTTGAGACTTCTACTTGTTTCTCATTCATTATTCGATAGTAACGTAATGACACATCTTCACATCTATGCCCTAGAGTCCAGTGTTTCCCACATTTACGATAAGGGTTTTCCTTCTTTTTAACCTTCTCTAAACGGACATATTTGTTGTTATATCTTGATGCACTATAATTGGATGATTTTATTGTATTGACCTTTCTTTCGATTATTTATGCCATGCTTCTGGCTCCATCAAATTCCTTGGTCTTAAAAGTTTTAACTTGCTACGGATAATGGACTTCAACCATGAAATATACAATCTTAGCAATTGATCATCTATAAGGTCATAGAATCTTGTAGCTAGGACTTCCCATTCATGGGTATATTCATTTAATGTCCATGTTTGCTACAAATGAGTGAACCTGGTAAAGTGTTGTCTTCTTCATCATCGTGAAATCACTTAAGGAAGTCTTATGTGAACATTTGCTAGTTTACGAATAACCCACTAGTTTTCTTAGACCACCAAATGAGTTGTTATCACATACATTGTAGCTGGAGCTACCATGATGCAGCAGACTATATTTTTCATCCAGACAGTGCCAATCCCAGATATTTTGAGCATACATTAAGATGATTCACATGGTACATGATACTGAGAGCCAGCAGCAGCAACTTCCCCCTTGGTCATGACTACCCCTACACGATCCCATTGAGATAATTATGGTTTGGTCATGGTTCTTTTACAGAGCAAGCTGCCATTTCTTTCCTTGTCCATACACAGTTACAAGTGATCCCAGAGACAGGTATAGGGCAGAGCAAATATACATATGTGTTGGGAATCTAATCCTTTGGGTTAGTATTTTCCCATATGTTTGTATTATTATTATTCAGCCTTTTCATGAGAAAAGGAAATGATGAGTCATAAGGGAGACCAAGAGTCACGCAGGAGTCCAAGAGGCCACTTGGAATATGAAACCAGGGGTCACTTCTCATGTATATATGTACATTAGTTAATGAGAAGTAAATGTGCTTTTACGCCTATCTTTCTGTTTTGTGTGGTTTTCTATTTGCCTCTATTGGCTTGTGTTCTACCAATAATACTTATGCCCTAATGGGCTCCTTACAGTGGTATGAGAGCTCTTATGAGCCTGCAGCTTGTGCTCAGTTTTGCTTGCCAACTTCTAGCCCGCCAGTCTGTCAGTCTCTGCGTTATAATCTACCATACATTTCACCACTAGAAACCTATTTCTAGCATATTAATTATTCTGCCATATTTTCCTATGCGCTCCTAGCATGCACCATTTAGCCATCTACCTACTCAAATTTGCAGATTGCCCAGAGAGACCTCCCATTTGCTAACTTTATCATATTTTTGCGTTGACCGTTTCTACCAGTCCTGCATTATTCTTTGACTTCATAGGAAATGTACCTCACAAACCCTAAATTTGCAAAACTCAAGGTTGTGTTTTCATGAAGACAATCTCCTAGTGCGTACTCTCTGCGGCTTTGAAGACAACATTGATATGAGAATCAAACATGGTCTGTTCAGTTGCTCTGACATTGGAAGGAGAGGAAATGCAAAGACTTTAAATAAATGAGAAATAGATGAGTGTATGTTGGATGCAAAGATGGTTTTTGGCAGTTTAGGTGTTCTCAGGATGCAAAGATGGTTTTTGGCAGTTTAGGTGTCTCTCTCCCTCCAGCATTGTGTTCTAGTCCTGCGTGTGAGACAACAGGTCGAGAATTGTTCATAAATAAGAAATGTTTGCACATAGAAAAGTCTCCCAACAAGCCCGCAATGTGGTGTACATGTCTGAGGTTCCATTTGTGATTGTAAAGAAAGTTGTGATAACTATGTGTATTGTCTGCATGCAAGTCCGTAAAGGAGTTGCTAGTGATCCCACGACCAGCAATCTGACAAGGGAACATGGATCCTGTGTGTGTGCAGTAATACAATCTCTCTCACGGCGTGCAACCTCTCGGTACTTTGGATGTTGTGATCTCCATCCATTTGAGAACCATGACCTCACATCTGAAAATTTTCAAAACCCCAACCCAGTTTCAGTTTCAATTCTTCATTGTTTAATGCCCAAACCCCAATGTTAGCAGTGCTAATAAAAATTTAATAACTTATGAGTGAAAACTTAAAACACATGAGATTTCTTTCTTCTTTTAAATGCTGATAATTTATGGCAGCCCTAAATTCTTACTCAGAAAATTAATTTAAGCCACACATGAAATTTAAACACTCATATTTTTGGTCAAGTTGACCTAGGAAAAACACCGAAGGGAAAACATGTTTGCAGAGAGATTTTATTATTTCTTCAGAGACAAATTATTCAACAAATTACAGCAGTACTTATCTCTTTTCCATCTCGAAAAACGTGCCACCAAACACTCAAAAAAAACTGTTGTACGGAACCCAAGAATTTCTGCCACACATGTGATTGTACGGTTGCCTTGATTTCTGTGCAAACTCAGCCTCGAAATCTGTGTTGTACAGTCACTGTACGGACAACAATAAATGTTGTACGACTGCCTTGATTTCTGTGCAAACTCAGCCTCAACACTCTCTCTTACTGAGGAAGGTGTTTTCACCACTCCCATCTTGTCTATGAAAAGAATGTGCTTTCCTCTTCCCAAAGACTTCATGAGAATATCTGCTACCTACTCATCTATAGAAATGTACAGTAGCTCAACAACTCCTCTCTGAACATAATCTCTGATGAAGTGGTATCTGATCTCAATCTGTTTTGACCTGCCATGAAACAATGGATTCTCAGAGAGCCTGATGCAACTCTGATTGTCACAGTGAATGATAGTAGGCCTCAACTCCTGACCAAATAAATCAACAATGAATTTGTGAAGCCACAATGCTTCACAACTAGCTTGACTGGTTGCCATGTACTCGGCCTCTGCAGAACTCAAAGCAACGGACTTTTGCTTTCGGCTGAACCACGACACAACAGTCGAGCCCAACCTGAAACAACAACTGGAAGTGCTATTCCGGTCCGAAGCACTGCCTGCCCAATCTGAATCTGTGAAGCCAACCAAGTCCACTCCACCTGATCTCCTATAGTTCAAACCATAATCTACAGTCCTAGCAAGGTATCTCAAAATATGTTTTGCAGTTATCCGATGTACTCTCCTAGGCTCCACCATGAACTGACTGAGAGTGCTCACTGCAAAACTCATATCTAGTCTGGTGTTGACCAAATACATCAACGAACCAATGAGCTGACGAAATCAAGTAAGATCCACCAACTCTCCCTCAGAAGCATGAAGCTTCTTCCAATTGGTGATCATGGGTGTAGACATAGGTTTGCAGTCCTCCATCTGAAATCTCCTCAAAACATCTGCAGCATATTTTCCTTGCCCTAAGAAAACATGTCCATCCTCCTGCCATACCTCCATGCCTAGATAGTAGTGCATCAACCCAAAGTCTGTCATCTCAAACTTCGAAGCAAGATCCTTCTTGCATGCATCAATTAGGTGCTCCCTTCCAATAATGAACAAGTCATCAACATACAGCAGAAGAATGAGCGGAACACCACCAACCACAATGTAGTAAAGGTTGGGATCTGCCTCACTCTTTCGAAACCCAATCAAAAGCAAATAGGAATCAATCCTCGAGTACCAAGCCCGAGGGGCTTGCTTTAGACCATACAAGGCCTTTTTCAACCTACATACTTGAGAATCTCTCTCATAAATCTCAAAGCCCTGTGGTTGCTCCAAATATACCTCCTCTTGTAGAAGACCGTTGAGAAAAGCAATCTTCACATCCATCTGATGGATCCTCCAACCGATCTCTGCCACGACGGAGATCACTGCTCTGATCAAAGAAAATCTGGCAACTGGCGCAAAGGTCTCATCATAATCAACTCCCTCTATCTCTGAGAACCCACGCGCTGCAAATTGAGCTATGTACTTCTTGATACTGCCATCTGCAGCATGCTTGATTTTGTAGATCCACTTGGAAGTCACAACTGACTTCCCCTCAGGTCTCGAAACCACTTCCCACACTCCATTCTTCATGATGGAATTCTACTCTTCCATCATGGCATCTCTCGAAACCTGGTGTACGGAATCCTCCTCATAAGTAGTAGGCTCGGACTCACGCAAGCTAGTCACCTGTGCCATGTAGCTGGAAAATCACTCAGGTGCCTTGCTCTCTCTAACCTCCCTCTTGGGTGGCCCGACAAACTCCTTTGCTTCCTTCACAAGCTCCCTAAGCTAACTTGACTTTCTCTTCTTGGAAGAAGCATCTTGTTGCAAACCCTCCTCTGCATCCTCATTAGACAAATGTCTCCCTGAAGAAGTACCAACAGTCTAAGATCATGTCCCTGGTGAACCTGAACCAGTAGCAAGTGTATTCGAATCACCTGAAGGTGTAACCTGTGAACCTGTGATCCGTGAACCTGTCCCTGTACCAGAAGCCCCTTTAGACTGAGTCGCTGAAACTGATGGACCTGTAACCTGTGACCCAGTCACTCCTGAAACCTGTGACCCTGTGCCCTGAATCGCTAGACTCTATGATGTTGTCACCTGTGGAGAACTTTGTTGCTCCTCTATCTCAGAATCTCAAGATCTTCTGAAGGCTCGCTCCTCCTCAAATCTCACCTCCCTCCTCGCCACAACTTTCCTCTGTGTAGGAAGGTAAATGCAGAAAGCCTTCGAAGTCTCGTCATATCCAACAAAAATACCCCTCTCCAGTAGCCGCCAACTTTGTCCTCTTCTCAGAAGGGACATGTGAGTATGTAAGACATCCAAAGATGCAGAAGTGGCCTATCTCAGGCATCTTCCCAGTGAACATCTCCTCAGGATTTTTGCACCCCAAGGCATGGTGTAGACTCTTGTTCTGCACATAAAGAGCAGTACTACAAGCCTCTGCCCATAGAAAAAAAGGAAGACTCTGATCATGCAGCATGGCTCTAGCTGCACCCATTATTGAACGGTTCTTCTTTTCAACCACTCCATTCTGATGTGGAGTGTAAGGACCTGTCAATTGTCTCCCGATACCCTCCTGTCTACAAAACTCATCGAATGCATGAGAAGTATGCTCACCCCCCATTATCTGATCGAAGTACCTTGATCTTCTTTCATGTCTGGTTCTCCATAAGCGCTTTGAACTCTTGGAACCGAAGCAAGACCTCCTCTAATCTCTTGCTTCTAAGGAAATAGATCCAAGTCTTTCTGGAAAAGTCATCGATGAAAGTAATGTAATACTCAAAACCTGTCAATGAGCCAGAAGATATGGGACCACATAAATCTGAATGAATCAACTCAAGCACTCCCTCTGATCTGATGTCACAACTCGAAAAAACAGTATTGGTGTACTTTCCCAATGCGCACCCTTTGCATACACCACTCTGCTCAGTATTGAAATCTGGCAAACCTGTGGTCATGTCTCTCAGCATCCTCAAAGTTGAATGATGAAGATGGGCCATCCTCCAGTGCCATAACTCACACAAGTCAATGTTGCTCTGAGTGTGTGACAGTGCATGATGTGGCTGGAAGAGAATATTGTATAGTTTCCTGCATCTGACTCCAATCGCATATGAAGCAGATGGACCCTCTGCTTTGGGAAAGATGAGAACTTTCCCATCTAGGACATATACCCCAAGGCCTCTGACCTCAATCGTGGAAACTAACACAACGTTATTCTTCAGCCCAGGGACATACAAGACACCCCTCAGAAACATAGGCTGCATGGACTCCCTGTTAAAGCGGGCTGTCCCACGCCCAACTGCTCTCACCATCGTATAATCGCCCAATACAACCTCCAACTCCAAGCTTGGCTCTGAAATCTCAGTGAACATGTCTCGATCAACTATCATGTGACTCGAAGCTCCACTATCAATGTACCAAGAGGAGGAAGTAGTGGAAGCACTCAATGAATGCCCAACAATCATGGAATGCTCCATGTGATCCTCAAAGTCCCTGTTGGTGATGGATGATGCTCTCTCTACACAAGCACCAACAAAGAGAGAAAAATCCCTCTCAAATCTAGCAGCATACTCATCAATCTATGTTGAAGTTGTTGTCTGTTGTTTCTTCTTCTTGTTTGGGCATTGTCTAGCATAATGCCCAAACATCTGACAAGCAAAGCATTTCACTTTGCTCATATCCTTCTTCTCTCCATCCTGTTGCTTGGTTCCACCCTTGGAACCCTTCTTGAACTTCTTTTTCTTCCCCTTTACTACTAACCACATTCTCCTCATCATCCTTGCTGTGAGATGTATTTCCCTATGCATATCCTCTACGGGTCTCCTCCTGTACGAAATCATCCCAAAGACGATCCCATGAAGGAATGTGCTCACAAGCAACCACTGACTCCACAAATACAGCCCATGGTTATGCCACAACATTCTAGGTTGTACGCACCAACTCAGCACTCTTTATCACCTCCCCAATAGCTCCAAGCTCATCACGAACCTGTGTAATCCTGATGAGGTAAATGGTCATATTCTCACTCGTGTTCATGCGAATGCTCTTTAACTTCTCCCTTAATACCATTTTTCAATTCTCATTGGAACTTTGGTAAAGGTTAGTTTAAGCGGTCCACATCTAAAGGGCATGATCTTTACCTGAAATGTGCGGAATCAAATGATCTTTTATTGCATCAAAAAAGATTCTTCTAGCCTTTATATCCCTCTTGTCAAATGCGGCTTTAGCCACTACATCAGCAGGAACAATCACGAGATTTGCAGTAGTGTTGTTCACTATATCCCATACTTCACTATCCTGTAAAATCAGCACTATTATAGCCTTCCATGGACTGAAATTTACAGCCCCATCCAACCTGTCTTCTATCCTAAGACCTGTTGCCATGACTACAAGAAACTTCAAGAACCTATTTTACTCAACCACCCTATTTTCCCTTATTTCTTCAAGTCTGAAATTTATTTCTGTGTACAATTTTCAATGTTCAACTGAGCTCTGATACCATGAAAATTTTCAAAACCCCAACCTAGTTTCAGTTTCAGTTCTTCATTGTTTAATGCCCAAACCCCAATGTTAGCATGTGCATAAAAATTTAATAATTTATGACTGAAAACTTAAAACACATGAGAGTTCTTTCTTCTTTTGAATTCTGAAAATTTATGGCAACCCTTAATTCTTACTCAAAATTAATTTAAGCCCCACACATGAAATTTAAACACTCGGATTTTTGGTCAAGTTGACCTAGGCAAAACCTGTTTGCAAAGAGATTTTATTATGTCTTCAGAGACAAATTATTCAACAAATTACAGCAGTACTTATCTCTTTTCCGTCTCAAAAAACATGCCACCAAACACTCAAAAAAATGTTGTACGAAACCCAAGAATTTATGCCACACGTATGACTGTACGGCTGCCTCGATTTATGTGCAAACTCAGCCTCAAAACCTGTGTTGTACAGACAACAATAAAATGTTGTACAACTGCCTAGATTTTTGTGCAAACTTAGCCTCGAAATTTGTGCATTCTCTCTCCTTGGAATTCGTGTTGTATGGCCTGCATTAATTGTTGTACGGCCGCTGCATTTAACACTGTAAGGTTGCCTTGGGATTCGTGCCTGTAACGGTAAAATACCGTTTACTGTAACTTCTCGAACTTCCACTTTCTAAAATACAAATAATCCATGAGTTGATAAAATAGATATGATAGTTTACAAGATAGACTTTCCGGTATATATAAATGTTTAAAGAGTGTCTAATGCAACTTTTCATAAAGAGTTACACCTTTTCACTAATTAATATCATATTATTATTGTTTGTTGTTGTTATTATTATTATTATTATTATTATTTCTATATATATATATATATATATATATGTGTTGATGTTTATTATTATTATTAATATTTTATTCATAACATTGCCTTGCCCTTAAACATGCTTTGTCCTCAAAGCATAATTTATTGTATGACTTTGTTCTCTTGCTCGTAACAACTTTTCATGATGTTGTGAGCTTGGAACTACGATGCTTAATGAAACTAGGTGATATAATCTTCGGATTGCTGAACTAATGTGTTGCATTTTTTGGGAAGTGATCCATCCCAAATCTACCTTCATTGGAATTGTTTGATAATCCACTGCTCGTACAGAACTTCTTAATTTAGGCTTCCATAAAAGTTTTCGATGTTGTTTTTGTTCATTTTCAAGGTTGTAGCTGGTTTGTCTATAAGAAGAACAATGTTTATTTTCTGCTTTACTTTAAGGTTGGTTGTATCGACTTCTGTGATTTGGGTGACGATAAGGCATTCGAGTCGTTTGTGGAACCCTTGTAAAAACTTCAATTGTTTGTAATTCTCGCAATTTACTGGTTGATAATAACTCTGAGGATTTTTTTGACTTCTCATTTTTTAATTTTTTTATTTGTTCAGTCAACCCTTGATTCAATTTTTTTAAGCAAGAATTTTCTTCATTTTTTTCTAATAGCTTCTTATTGAATTCATTATGGAGATCCACTTCCTTTTGATAGAATTTCTCTTGGATTTCTTCTTGCGATCTTTTTTCCCTTTTTAATTTCTTAATCTGTGCGATCAAGTCTTCACTATGATTCTTCAAACAAGTAATTTCTTCATCCTTACTGGCAACAATCTTTTCAACTTCTTTCTGCTTCTTTTGTTCCGACTTCTGATTACCCTGTGAAATCATCTTTGATATATTCTTGAAGTCTTTAGATATTGGAGCTTCTAAATTTGACTTCATTGTAATATCTTGAAATGTCTCTTTAGCTTATAGGAAAATGTCAGAAACTTCTTTTCGGCATTTAAGATGAAACCCCCATGTTTTTATCCAAGGTAAACCCAAAATTATGTCACCGTCAAAGCTCCATAAGGAACTAACAGTGAATTTCGATGTGACCATATAATCTCCAACATTCAGTTGTACGCCACTTATTTCAATTTGTTTCTTGTCCCAAAAGTCTAGCGCTTCACTTATATTTGACTCGAAAATCACTAATATAATTATTACTTTCAGCAGGTGCAATAGAAATGGTGATATCCTTCCCTCCAAGTGCCCCTTTAATTCTAAATAGTATTGCAACATCTCTTTGTAAGGTGATAAGAAACTTTTCCTTCTTTTCAACATTAAAATCCATATTCTTGAGTTTTCTTTGCAATTTATTCAATATCTCATTTTTTATAATAAACAATATTCAATATGATTCTTGTAAAAATTATTCTTTTGATGCTCTTGCAAAAAAAGAATTATATTGAATCTGACCAGAGTCCAAACAAAAAGAACAATGAGCATTGTTGTCCTATGAGGCTGGCGACGTGTGGAAGCACTGTAGAAAAACAAGACTCTACAGAAGTCAAATGTTTACTATCCTGCTACTATAGCTGCAATATGGAGGAACTAGGAAAGAACAAAAAAACGACTATTGCGTACTGCAAATGACACAAAAACTTAATGGAGGTGAAACCAAATAGAAACGCCTACAGTGGAGTGACTTGCTACTGCAACTAGTAGAGAAAAACCATGCAATATTTTAAAATTGTTGGTGCTTTGTCTACAAAACAAGGCTGAATTCCATGTGGAGGAAGTTTCGAACCAAGAGGAGAGAGTTGCTATGAACGAAAATGAACAGTTCGTCGGATGTGGCTTTGTTAGATGCTTTGTATTGAAAACTATATTGGTTGGATTCCTGGCGAAATGATTGTTGACACCATCTCCAAGCAGTCGTTGAGCATTCGTGAATGCGACATAAGAGGAGTGGTTCGATAACCTTGATCATTGGAAATAATCTCAACTCGGTCATGTTGCCACACACCCGCGAAGGGGTACGTAACTCCCAAATCAATTCCACTAGCGGGGCCTTCTCCCGTAGCAGCTAGGAGTGACAGCCTCACCTCTAAAACTGCCCTGCCCAAAAAGAACCTGTTATCACATATATAGTAGCCAGGCTACCATATTCTATTTTTCAGACACAGTACATTTTTTCAGCCAGATCTCTTACATATGAGATGCTGAGAAGAGCAGTTTTGACGGATCATTATTGTATTAGTGGACTATTGTACTTTCCCATGTCAAAACTGAGTCCCAGGACACTCAGATTTGAGGGACTAATGTAGCCATTTAGTCATTACAGAGCAGTGATTGATGCCCAGTTTTATATCAGTGCTTTCTCATTGGACAGATGATGTTTCAGATGGATTATATTGCATGATTATGACTCAGCTTTTTATATTGTGTTATGGTTATCATTGCTCTTATACTCATTTTTGTGGCATGTATTAACATGTGGAGTCATGATCTGGCGGTCATAATTATATGGACTTGGATGTATTTTGTATTATGTATTGATGTCCCTACTTAGACTTGGAAGTTCTTGATCTATACTCACTGGTTTTACCCTCCTTAGGGAGAATAGAGGTAGTCATTCCCATCATTGTTTTGGCTTGCTAGTGTTGGCTTCATCATTCACTATCTCCACCCATCCATTACCTTCCAATTTAGTTTTCAACCCGACTGACTTCTTGACTTATGGCATGGAGGACCTTTTTCCCCGCTAGAACCTTTGTTGGACAAGCTTCCCTGTTTATATTGTGTCTCGGCTCTGAGTTGGTGACAACACTTGCCTTTGGTGAGTTGGATTGTATGCCTATGTAATATCCCAAACTGATATTTCCCTATTTATGTGTATACTATAGATGGCTAATAGACTTACTCCTTAATCAAATAGGAAAGCAAACCCCGAACTTTGCATGCATGCAGTTGCATGCAAATATGTGCCCTAGAAAAATAATGAGATGCTATAAAATGGGAGAAATCAATGCATGTACATACCAGTATATAGATCAGCTGATGGTGAAGAGCCTGGTCCCAGCGTGCAAGGATTTTGCCGGAGGAATAAGGAGAAACACCAAATCGTCCTCCACAAGTGAATGCGCCCTCCTCTCAAACTATATAAGCTCCAGAATAATAAATAAGCTGCTGCTGGAAGCCCGGATGATGTGCACTAGGGTTATAATACCCCTCTAATGATGATGGAAGCAGCATGCGGAAGTTCTGAACCCTATAGGTAGGAAAACGAATTGCTTTGTCTCTAATCACGGTGACATGGTGTGACAATGAAACCCTCTGGCTAGATGAATAATCAACCTCCTGGAATAACTGTTGAATGTAACCTGATGATGAACTAGTGTTGAACCTAGATGATCCAACCTAATGATGAACTAGGGCAGATACCGAAATACACCAGTTAGCTGAGCATGCGCTCAACCCCAACGTAGCTCGTCGAGCTCTCCAATTCGACTCCACAAATCAATTATCACATAAGTGACTTCTCCCTTCACTTTATCTTTCTTTTATAACTTTCAACTGCGAAAACCCTAACTTTTGACCTAATTAGGTCACTTTATCTTCTAATTTGCAGTTGACTTGCATGCATGCGCAAACCCTAACTTTTGACCTTATTAGGTCACTTTATCTTCTAATTTGCAGTTGACTTGCATGCATGCGCATGGAGACTTAATCGGGTGCATGCATCATTAAATAATGCCCGGATGTCATGCATGCAGGTGGCCTTTGGCTCTAGTGGCCCTCTTTGACCCAATGGTGATATAATATTGATGCCCTAGATCTTCTATATATGGCATCAGTCTTCGGCTGATTCCTTGACTGTCAGTACCCGCTCAAACCTATAGGAATCACATAGGTTAGCGGGTTGGTCCTCAAATGCCTAAGCAGAAGAGGACATTACTGTCCTCCCTGCTCGAATTTGCTTGTCCTCAAGCAACTGTAAAGCTGGGTGCTGTAATACCTGTTTTGCCTCCCAAGTAGCCTCCTCTATAGGCAGATCTTTCCACTGAACCAGGTAATCTCTGATGATTTTGTTCCTCAGTTTTTGCTCTCGCACCTCTAGGATGCGCTCCGGAATCAAAACCAATTGCCCCTCGTCATCAAGGGGAGGCAGCTCGGAAGATGTAACAATCTATTGACCAACCACCTTCTTGAGATTGGAGACATGAAATACATTGTGAATCTTGCTCTCTGGGGGTAGTTCTAGCTCATATGCTACCTCTCTGACCTTCCGAATTATCTTGTATGGACCATAGAAACAAGGTTGGAGTTTTTCTGCTCCTTTCTTTTTAAGAGATGACTGTTGGTAAGGCTGGAGGCGTAAATAAACGAAGTCTCCCACCTCAAAACTAGGCTCAACTCTGTGCCTGTCTGCATATATCTTCTGTTGATTCTGAGCAGCCTGTATGTTCTCCCTAAGTATCTTGAGGATATCTTGACCCTCCTAAATCCACTCCTTGGCCTTGGGGGCCATGGTATCGCCAAATATCCGGTCTGCAAAAGTGGAAGCATCATACCCATACAGGGCTCGAAAAGGGGTCATCCTAATGGTCATATGGTAGGTGGTGTTGTAACAATGTTCACCCAAGTGTAACCTTTTGATCCATGTCCTCTGCTGACCTGATACGTAATTTCTCAAGTATCCCTCAATCCATTTATTAACAATCTTTGTCTGCCCGTCACTCTGCGGATGATAACTTGTGCTCATGGCTAACTCGGTCCCCACTAACCGGAAAAGCTCTTGCCAAAAGGCTCCTATGAATTTGTTGTCCCTGTCACTGACAATGGTCTTGAGTAACCCATGGAGTCTAAATAACTCTCTGAAAAATAGTTCGGCTACCTGTGCTATTGAATAATCTAATGATATGGCAAAGAAATGAGCAAACTTAGTCAATCTGTCCACTACTACGTACAAGCAATCTCTGCCTTGGACCTTGGGCAACCCAGTGATGAAGTCCATAGAAATGCTCTCCCATTTCTGCTCGAGAATAGGTAAGGGATGTAGTAAACCAGCCGGGTGGATGTGCTCTATTTTGTTTTGTTGGCACAAGCTGCACTCCCTCACATGTTGTATCACATCTTTCTTGAGGCCCTTCCATGAGAACCTTTCTCTAATCTGTCTATAGGTTTTGAGAAACCCCTGATGCCCTGCTAATGGTGAATCGTGCGATGCCTGTAAGATTTTCTTCTTGAGGGGAGACTCTAGAACCAAGAAGATTCTATTTTTGTAGTATATGATATCATCAATGACCCTGTACCTATCATCCTGAATCTATCCATCCAATAGCTCGCAAGCAAACTTAACTTTGGAGTACTCAACCAAAAGATGAGACCTCCAATCTGATGAGATGCTCATAAGGGATAAAGTAGTTGGTCGTCTAGAAAGTGCATCGGCCACTGCAGTGCTCTTCCCCTTTACGTACTCAATCTCGAAGTCATAAGCCTGAATTTTACTTACCCATTTATGTTGTCTCTCGTTTAGCTCTTTCTACTCTAGGAAGTATTTCAGGCTGTTGTGATCTGTCTTAACCTTGAACCTGGCACCTACTAAGTACTGCCTGAACTTGGTTAGCGCATGGAGGATAGCTAACATCTCTTTGTCATATATCGAATAGTAGCGCTCATAGTCTTTGAGCTTCCTGCTCTCAAATGCAATGGGGTGGTTGTTCTGCATCAAAACTACCCCAATTCCCTCTCCTGAAGCATCACATTCTAACACAAAGGATTGAGAAAAGTCTGGTAAAGCTAATACTAGGCATGAACTCATTACCTCCTTCATTTTCTCGAATGTTTGTTGTGCTGCCTCCGATCAACTAAATGCTCCCTTCTTGGTAAGATCTGTGAGGGGTGCGGTCATCTGTGAGAATCTGCCAACATACTTCCTGTAGTAGGTGCAAAGCCCTAAGAAGCCCCTCAGTTCTTTCACATTTTTAGGTGTAGGCCAATCCAAAATTGCCCGAATCTTCTCTAAGTGCACCTGGACCCTGTTGGCCCCTATCACATGTCTTAAGTACAACATCTCCTGCATGCCGAACTCACACTTTGACATTTTGGCATATAGTGACTGCTCCTGTAGAATACCAAGTACTTCATCAAGATGTCTCAAATGTTCTTCCCAAGTCCGACTGTATATCAATATGTCATCGAAGAATACCAGAATATATTTACGCAACTGTGTCCTGAAGATATGGTTCATGCATGATTGGAAAGTAGCTGGTGCATTAGTGAGCCCAAATGGCATCACTAGAAACTCATAATGTCCGTAGTGGCAACGAAAAGCAATCTTTGGAACATCTTGTTCCCTGACCCGAATCTGATGGTACCCTGAGCGGAGATCAATTTTGGAAAAGTACTTTGCCCCCTGTAGTTCATCCATTAACTCATCAATCCTAGGGATGGGATACCTATTCTTTATGGTCTTCTTATTGAGTGCCCTGTAATCAATGCACATGCGTAAGGTTCCATCCTTTTTCTTCACTATCACTGCTGAAGATGCAAAGGGACTGGAGCTAGGTTTGATGTATCCCAGCTTGAGTAGTTCCTTGATTGTACTCTCGATCTCATCTTTATACCTCTTGGGATGTCTATAAGGAGTGGTGATAACTGATGTGCTTCTGTAGTAAGGCCTCTATATCTGTTGGATGTTGTGTGGCCTCATCTAGTGGTTTCCTGAAGGTAACCATACACTCTGCAACCCACTCAATATCTCCCTGTCGGAGTACTGCCTCCATCCTGTGTGATGTCACTGCCGTGGGAGGATAGGTATTCATCCCTCTCAATACCACCTTTTGTCCTTCTGCTCCTGTAAACTCCATCTCCATGGTTTGGTAATTTGTGGAATACTTCCCTATGGAATACAGCCACTGAACTCCTAGTACCACATTCATGTCAGGTACATCTACCACATAGAATGTCTCTATCACTGTATAATTCCCAAGCGTTACCTTTAATTTAGGAATCCTCTGACTACACTCCATGGTGTGACCTGCTGCTGCTACCGAAAACCCATCAAAGCTCTCAGTCTGAATGTCTCTCTTTTTAACCCATGCAGCATCAATAAAGTTGTGGGATGCCCCACCATCTGTCAGTACTCCCACTCTGTGGCCCTGTACGGTACCTCTGATCCGAAGAGTGTGGAATCTAGGAACCCCTGTCATGGTAGCAATGGTACCTCCTGAGGCCTGTCCCTCAGCAACTGTCTTTGTTGTCTCTCCCTGCTCCTGATCCTGGTAATCCTCATCCTCCTCACTGTCGAAATAAGCCTCTATGTAGTAGGCCTTTCCTTTTTCTGAACATCTGTGACTTGGTATACATGGTTCCTGGCAAGTGAAACATAACTTTTTTCTTCCAAGGTCCTGTCGGGTATCATTGTCCATCCATTCTTTCTTGGGCCATGGTTTCCTTTCTTTATCTTTAATAGGAACATTGGTCTTGGGAAGAAAACTATTTTTGGGCACTGCATCCTACAAGTCTCTAGTCCGTCTGATGGCATCTGCTAGGGTGGTGGGCCTATAAGACTTGACCCATCCCCGTAAGGGTTCAGTGAGAGCCTCAGTGAACAACATAATCAACTTGCTCTCTGATATATTTGTGACCATGACTGCTATCCTCTGAAACTCAAAAATAAAAGCATTTGCACTCCCTGTCTGCTTGAGCTATGCCAGCTCCCTAAAGTGTACCTCTGGATCCTTCCAATCAAACCGCTCAATGAGCCTCTGTGTAAAATCTGTGTATGAGGTGATGGTGTTGTGACCCAGTGTCACTAACCCGTGGTACCACCACTCATGTGCTTCTCTGTCCAAATGCAAAGTAGCCAATTTAATGGCATCAGTCTCAATCATGGGGATGGAAGTATGTATCCAACTTCTGCACCTAATTCCTAGCTGGGCCACCCCGGGTGCCCTCAAAGGTAGGGATAGTCAGTTTCCCTATGGTGCGCTGCAACTCATAGTTCTGGGTGAATGGCCTATTGTAAGCTTTGGGTTTGTTCTTACTTTTAAAGTGGCAGAAGTCAGTGAAGGTCATGGCTGAATGGAAGTCCTCTCCTAAAGCCCTATATTCTCTCAGATAGGCACTCATGGGTTCTTCTGGTTCTGCTTGTGCTAGAAGCACTGCAGCTGGACTATCTAAGAATTGAGGCATGGTAGGTCGGAAAGGCTTGTATATATGGGGATGGCTCTGCATGTTGGTACGTAAGTGCTCCCTACTACTGCTGGTGGATACCCTATCACTGTTGGGAAATAAGGGACTATGTGGGGTGGGCCCATTCTTCTCAGTCATTTGCCTGAAGGTGCTCATCATTTCTTTTTGCCCAATGGTGAGTACTTTTATAGCTGATATGAGACTATTGAAAGCTATTTTATCATCATCGGCCATTGTTTCTTTGCCTTTTTCAAACTGGTACTCTCTGTTCCCCAAATCTATGTCCTCTAACTCCTCTTCTTTGTCTCTATACCTCTATCTCCTGTGAGTAATGTTGTATAGGTCTCCTGGATTCATTTATAATATTTGCATGCCCACAGCTAGCAAGGAAAATAGCTCTAATACCACTGTAATATCCTAAACTGATATTTTCCTGTTTATGTGTATACTGTAGATAGCTAACAGACTTACTCCTTAATCAAATAGGAAAGCAAACCCCGAACTTTGCATGCATGTAGTTGCATGCAAATATGTGCCCTAGAAAAATACTAAGATGCTATAAAATAGGAGAAATCAATGCATGTACATACCAATATATAGATCAGCTGATGGTGAAGAGCCTGGTCCCAACATGCAAGGATTCTGCCGGAGGAATAAGGAGATACACCAAATTGTCCTCCACAGGTGAATGCGCCCTCCTCTCAAACTATATAAGCTCCAGAATAATAAATAAGCTGTTGCTGGAAGCCCGGATGATGTGCACTAGGGTTATAATACCCCTCTAATGATGATGGAAGCAGCATGCAGAAGTTCTGAACCCTGTAGGTAGGAAAACGAATTGCTTTGTCTCTAATCACGGTGACACGATGTGACGGTGAAACCCTCTAGCTGGATGAATAATCAACCTCCCGGAATAACTGCTGAATGTAACCTAATGATGAACTAGTGCTGAACCTGGATGATCCAACGTGATGATGAACTAGGACAGATAGATTTCGCTGCAGAAATACACCAGTTAGTTGAGCATGCGCTCAACCCCAACTTAGCTCGCCGAGCTCTCCAATTTGACTCCACAAATCAATTATCACATATGTGACTTCTCCCTATCTTTCTTTTATAACTTTCAACTGTGAAAACCCTAACTTTTGACCTAATTAGGTCACTTTATCTTCTAATTTGCAGTTGACTTGCATGCATGCGCAAACCCTAACTTTTGACCTTATTAGGTCACTTTATCTTCTAATTTGCAGTTGACTTGCATGCATGCGCATGGAGACTTAATCGGGTACATGCATCATTAAATAATGCCCGGATGTCATGCATGCAGGTGACCTTTGGCTCTAGTGGCCCTCTTCGACCCAATGGTGATATAATATTGATGCCCTAGATCTTCTATATATGGCATCAGTCTTCGGCTGATTCCTTGACTGTCAGTACCCGCTCAAACCTATAGGAATCACATAGGTTAGCGGGCTGGTCCTCAAATGCCTAAGCAGAAGAGGACATTACAGCCTAAATCATTCTGGTCAGTTGTCCCAATGTTTGGCACTGTGCAGAACTCCCCCTGGTCACTTGAGATGTTGTTGGCTAAAACTGAAAGCTCATGTACTACTTATATTGGAAATATTATATATGCGCCCATGGAAAATGAAAATGCTAAACTGTGTTTCTTAACATATGTGAAAAAGGGCAAGAGCAATGAAATGCTAAAATACCCCTTGAAGGGTATAAGAAAAGGTCCAAAAAAGCAATGGTTAAAAATATGCCATATCTAAATATTGCTGACCTTATAAATATAAATATGTCCCGGATGAAAGCTGCGATTCGTTGTGCTTTTAAGCACCGGTGAAGTCCCAAAGGGTCATATAGGCCAAAAAGGCCATGGAAATAAAATTGATGGTCCTAATGAACTTAGATCTAACTTGATGTAGACATGATGCCTAAGTTGAATAAGCACTCTCTAAACAACTCAACCATTTGTGAGGCACTGCCATTCCTTGTGTTGTTGTTTGTCCGACATTGGTTTTAGTGAGTGTTTCCTTTCCATATCCAAAGTGTCATGATGTTAAGTAGGAAGTCATCCTTTGCCCTAGCCTGGTAAATTTCATCCTTCACCCTTCATTAGCAAATTGGCTACAACTACGAAATGAGTATAGTCCTGAAAGTCTAGTCTGAGTAATAATAAATAAAGCCTTATATATGTATTGGTTGATGTATCGCCAGTGAAATGACTGCTACTTGTTGTGATTGTTGCTTGAATGAGTTGTAGAACATGTCTTAGCCTTTTTAACACTCGTAGCAAATGGATGATAGTCTGAGTTATTATTGGTGTCTGATCATTTACAGATGGTTGTATTGTTTATTGGATATGGTTGATGATCAGATAAAGACCTATGAGGGGTATGAGTATACACCGTAGATGGATCTGGACTCTCCGAGTCTAATGAGACAGTTTATTTCCAGTTCCGGGCACTTGCAGATATGATCAGGCTCATCCTGCCTTTCTGATGCAGTTTTTCTTCACAGGTTGATATGTCTGAGCAGGGAGATGTTTCAGTTGGATCTCCTAGGGTGTCGTATGGGCATAGGGGGTGCAGCCACTTGTTTGTACCATAGTACCCCCATCCCAGAGAGCCTGGTGGGCTCAGTTTGACAATGCAGGCACCCTAGGAGGCTGTTTTGGTAGGTTCACGTTTCCCGAGGCAGATTAAAAAATAATTAAATGGCTATTGAAGAAATCGATTTGGGCTACTGAGGCAAGGAAATGACATGGGATGAGTCATAATGATGAGAGTGATGTCCTCCACACCTTCTCCAGCAGTTGCAGCACCTAATTGGGCCCACACCTATTTTTGAGCATTTTTATATTATTTTCTGGAGCTTTTGGGAGACTCACGATTTCCTCAAGGAGGCACAAAGTCAAAGAATTAAAATATTATATTATTTTATTGTGCCATGGGGACACCCAGAGGGAGTTAGTCAACACTCCTTGGACCCACCATGTGCTTCATTTATTTCTTGTTGACTGGGGTACCCTCTTTATGGGTAATTTAGTCCACTTTGGTACTTTATGGTTATATTGATCGATATATTGTATGTTGAGCTCATCTCAACCATTGATTAGAACATTTTATCTTTTAAACTTAGCCACTCGTTGTAAAAGTGGTTAGGATTCGGTTATGATTGTGGTTCTCTCATTTCTATTTAAAGGAGAGAGCTTCTCATTTGTAAAGGGTCTTTGGCTCTTGGATCTAAATAATAGAAATATTTTTCCGTGGATATATTCGAGATCTGCTTTGCATCTGATGTTCTCAAATCGTGATTGGATAGTCTTCTGCTTCCTAGCATTGTGGAAATTCATGTGAGATCTATATTTTTTTGCTATCATTGTCTTGTCTACAGGAGGGCGTTTTGGCTGGAGCGTTTTTGCAGGGGGACCTCAACTCGTTCAGTTTTCTTCGTCTTGGATCAGGGGGTTTTCATTAGTTTCATTGTGACCTATGATTACTTCATTTTACTTTCCTGTAGCATTTGGTTTCTTTATCTTGTATTGGCAAATCTGACATTGTTGACGTTTGCTCATGCAGGGTAGGGGGCGCATTGGTGGTTTGGGGCTTACATCTGTCATAGAAATCACTTGGATCTTCCAGAATTAATCGGGATAGCAAGGATCATCACTGTTAAGACTTCTACAAGCATTTACAGGTACGATCCAATAGGTAACTCTCTTCTCTTTAACAGATCTGAATCCATTGTACCTGCTTTTCATTCCATTTTTCTGAAAATTCCTAAAATACTAAAAACCCTAAAAAGTACTAAATCTGGGAACCGCCCGATCTTTGGCCAAACCACTGCTGGGTTTCATAGATCGGGCCTCCCCTTCACTGAATCTACTGCAACGCTAGTCAAATTCCCACTGGTTTGACCTAGATCTGATTTTTAGCTTGAAAACTGCATAGCGCCCCCACTGAAAATTTTACCTGCCAAGGTTTTGACTTTTTCTGATTTCTGACTTCATAGACTGATAGATCGGGTCCCACACAGTCCAGATCACCCTCAACACTGTCCAGAATCATGGCAGTTTGACCTAGATCTGAGTTTTAGACTGAAAACAGCCCTAGCGCCTTCACTGAAAAACTGGACTTTTCCGGAGTTTACTTTTTCTGAAATCTAACAGGCTAGGCTGATAGATCAGGGCTTGAGCACTCCAGAACACCCCAAACGCTGAGCAAGTTCCTGCCAGGTTGCCCTAGATTTGAAAAACTGACTTTCAGCCTCCTAGCCCCCCTCATCAGATTTTGACTTTTCCAAATTTGATTTTTCCTGCAGTGTTCTAACTTGGGTTTGTAGATCGGGCCATCCTGATCTCATTTCTCCTCCAATGTTGAGCTGATAGTCCCCTGGTGGCTCTAGATCTGCAAATCTGCCTCTCCAAACCCTAGCACTAGCCCTCCTTCTGCTGATTTTCCTGTAACCTTAATCTTTCGGGCCAAATCCTTTTCTGGGTCCATAGATCCGGGTATATCCCAGGTGGGTTCACTGAAACGTTGTGTTGATAATGACTCCATTGCCCAATGCACGAAAGGCACTGATCTCCTATCTCTAGCGCTAGCCCTAAATTGACCGTACTCCCATTCTCTTTGCCAACATTCCTTGATAACTCAAGTTACCTGATACTTTCATATCTTTCACTAAGTCTGTCTCCTTGGTACTAGACAGTCCCAACTCTGTCCTTGTTCACCCTGTCACAGTTGCGTTTCCCAAGACAGTGATCATCTCCATCAGTTGCTAGTACCTAAACCCTAGAGCTAGGGTTTCCATTTACCTTACACCTTACGTACCTCAAAGCCACATTTGATCTATTCTGGTGTCTAGGTCTGATCTCTCCTGTCGGGAGTAGATCCGGGTCTCCCCCGTTGTTGTCTTGGACTTAGATAACATAAAGTGAAGGCTGCCTTGATTGACGTGACAACCATCCATTTGGGAGTCTAGGCAGTCTTGATTCCATCTCCTTAGTTGCTTGCTCCTCTACCATCCATCCTGGATCCATCTTGCATAGGCAGCTACAAGGTTGGTGATAACAGAACCCTACAAGAAAATTACCTCTGCCTTGATTGACGTGACAACCATCCATTTGGGAGTCTAGGCAGTCTTGATTCCACCTCCTTAGTTGCTTGCTCCTCTACCATCCATCCTGGATCCATCGTGCATAGGCAGCTACAAGGTTGGTGATAACAGAACCCTACAAGAAAATTACCTCCATTATGGCCTCTCCTTCTGCCATCGTATTCTGCACGTGAAACGTGCCTTTTGCAGCTCATGCACCCATATGGTTTAAGGTTGTGTTGTCGCACAAAGTTAGACAAGGAGTATCTTGATGGAGTGAGTTTTACCCTGCCATATTCAAAATATTTACTAGTAGAAGCACCATTGATCAATGCAATAGCGGCTTCCACCATTGATTTTGGCTTAGAGACTTGTACTAAAAAACCTCGATCCTCTGCTATGCCTTCCGAACTATAAAGAGACCAAGTATGACAGGACAAAGAGCTGCCAGCAAAAACGAATGAGGGATGAGTGCCTACGCAGGTATGCATATGGGCCAAGAACTGAAAAGACAAAGCTAGTGTGGAGTGGTGGCTACAGCAAAGAAAAAAGAAAGATGCAATGGCGGTTAGTTCAAAAGGAAATGGTGTGGAGCAAAGGATATGGATTTTAGGGTAATGTGGAGCAAAGTTGGAGTGTGCAAGTCAATCTGAGTGGAGATGAGAGTATTTACAAGCTAGGGTAAAAAAATGAAGTGAAAAATAAAAAGTGCAGAAAGACAGAAAGCCACGAGTTGAGCTAGAGATTGCAGCGGTAAATGAGGAGAAGGAGAAATGATGGATATGAACAGGTAGGTAATGGAAAAGTTGAGGCGAAATGAGAAATAACGAAAATAAATAAAATAAAAGAGAGGGTGGCTAGGATTAGGGTAGTTGTGAATCGTGATGCTAAGTTGTATAAGATGGAAAAGGCGATGGATCAAAAAAAATAAAAAGTAAGAGATGGAGCGTATGACAACCACAAATCAGCAGGATGACCAAGCCACATGAGGATTGCTGCAAATGGGAAGAGGTGAGGCCGAGATGAAGAGAGGAGAACAGCCACTAGAAACAACAGTTGAAGAAAAGTGAAAGGAAAATAATAGATGGCGGCTAGGTTTTTTTTTTTGGAGAAAATTCAAGGTGGCTTGCATTGTGCAGAAAGTTTGACTAGACTGGTGTAGATGACAGATAGATCTGCAAGGTAATTAGGGCATACATGCTAAAATGTTTAGCAGAGGAGCTGAGACAAAGCAACGGGCAGAGTGACATGAATACAAAAAGAAAAGATAAAACAAAAAAGGTTAGGACTCATGAGCGGAACATGCTCTGATACCAATTGATCTGCATACAAATCGGAGGTGAGGCTAAAGGAGCCTCACCTCTTAAGATGAAACTCAACAATCAAACTCAAAATAAACACAATACACATAAGAAAACAGGAATACTAACTTGTATTATGAGGTGGCTTAACAGCCTTTATATAGGATTACATACCGGGCCACATGGACAAAGTCAAAGAGAGCTCACTAAGTGATGTTCTTTATTTAATGTTAAATACTAATTACTCTAGCTAACTAGGATACTTAGGTGTGAACGAAATCCCACCACTATATTGGGATGGATGGGCCTCCCATTCATACCATGTAGACTTTAGCAGTTACATCGTTGTGCAAAAGGGAGTCTCTTGTTCCACAAACAAGGCATTCTCATACACCAAATTCGTGTCTAGCTTGGTTGTGACCTTAAAAATTTATTATTATTATTATTATTATTATAAACGAATTTAACTGACATCCCTTGGAATTCAACAAAGTTCAAATTTAACTGTGGGAATTTGTCAAACACAATGACATAGCCTGGTGGTCACAAGGCAAGGCGGGGCTTGCAGGAACTAAGACCTGTGGTTGAGGATCAAGGTTAATCTCTGACATTAGACCTGAGATGCGACCAAAATAGTCTTTTGATGCTACGGGGGTAGCTGAAGACGAGGAAAGAGTTTATGAAATCCATAAGATAAATGTCGTTGGGTGGACCACGGTTATATCTCATCTCTATAGTCATGAGTTGCTTTCCACCGCAGTTTTAGGGACACAAGAATTTTCATAAATTATGCATATGTATGCATACCTGAAATCTTGTTTCATTAATACACAAACTTGCATACCTCTCCAATGCGACCATAAAATGGAAATTATTCCATAAAAACACTAGAAAAATAAGACAAATTTATTTGAGGCTGGGATTGCACCACCATTAATTTATTTGCGATATTTCCCTTCAATTACCAATCTGATTCACTTCTGTCACAAACTTCTCTTCAACTGGTTATAGAAAAGACTAATTTACTGAAGATTTTATTGCAAGTACAAATTTCAATGTGTACTGGACAACTTTACTAAAAAATGGATTCAAGGAAAAAACACTAAGAAAAGTTAATCCCCAACATTTATGACAAACACAACCAAAAGTTTCTTAGTCTATACAAAAATGTCATTCCTATATTCTTTAATCAGATGTGTATTTATTTTCACATATTTCATTCTAAATAAATTTTGGTTTGCATATGTGAAGAGACTTAGTGTAATAAACATATGTAAGCATGTATCATAAATATACCTTTTCTATTTTTTACAATTTAGAACGCTTTTTTATTTAGAATGACTTGGTGTAAATTGATCACTCGCCTACTTTATTGTATTTATACTTTATTGTATTTTATTTTAGACTTGGTCAACTTTAATTGTTTTCCTAGACTTTTGTACTCTATAAAATACAAATTGTAAATTTTCTTATTCCCAAACTGGTTTCAAGTTTTCTTCAGCATATAAAGTTTAATGCCCAAACCCTATTTACGTTTCACCGCTGCAAATTAGTTTTTCTCACATAAATGATACTGTACTTGAAACACGTGGAAATTTTACAAACTTTTAATGAGCAGAAATTTAAAGACAGTCACACCATGAAGTTTTCAGAGTCAATTTTTAGCCAATAGGACCAGGATAAAACCCCAAAGGGAAAACCTGATGAGAGAGAATGATTTTTATTATTTTCTTCCCAAAAATGAAAAGGTACAGCACTCTAAAAACACAGTCAACGCTGCTTATCTCAACCCAGAAGACTCATTTTCTGCCTCGAAAAATGTGCTGAACTGTCTCATTTTCTGTGCATAGACAGTCTGGAAATTTGTGCCTTCTTCCTTGGTTTTCATGCCCTCTGTCTCAGCAGCAAAATGCCTCAATTTTCCTGCCTCTACAGTCTGAAAAATCACCTTCAAACAGCACTGTACAGACTGCCTGAAAAAAGTGTGCCACTTTACCAGCAGTACCGCTGTCATTAATGCTGTACGGCCTCTCTTGAAAACTGTGCCAGTCAATTCAGGATTTATGCCCAGAATTCTCCCTCGAAAACTGTGCCCTTAACCTCGATTTCTGTGCACGTAATAGGTAGCATTTACTGCTGTCCTTCTCACTGAGGTGCATGACCCTACTGTATGGCCTCTGCCTTGGGATTCATGCTGCTCACTGCTGTATATCTCCTGTCTTGGAACTCCTGCCAAGTCTTTTCTCTCTCAAAAAGACTCTCCTTCTCCGCAAGTCAAGTTCTCCTTCTCTTCTCCAAAAATCTCTTTTGGTGAATGCAAAAATGATGTGCCCTTTCCCTAATATCACCCTTTTTGTCCATCATAACCACCTCTTAAGATCTAATGGTCAAGATTAGATCTTGAACCAACAAGATCAAGGGCTTAGAATAAATTCTCATTAACTCTCATTAAATAAATATTTAAACGCACTTTTTCATTTAAATACGTAATGAGACATTTAATTACTAACTACAATTTATTTCTCATTAAGTCACTTTTAAAAATTAAAATAGTACTTCACTTTATTAAATAGCTTTATGTCTCATAAAGCATATCTCACTTAATAAAGTCATTAGGGAACACATGACCGCTTTTCCACTCTTAGGCACATGAAGTGGAAAACACTTGCCCTTGGTACATTTTTCAACACAAATGAGGGCACATGATATGTGTAGAGTTCAGACAACCTTGTCTTGTACTTGCATACATTTTCTCATGTGCCAAATTGCCAATTTCTTTCGTCCATTGTTGGTAATGTGAAACCCTTGAGATTACGACTTCTCAAGAGCCTCACCACTCCACTCTCCTTTGGGATTTTCTTCAACCCATGGTCTTTCTTAAAGCTCCCCAAGTCACAGGACCACATTTGTAATTCAAGGTGAGAGCTTCTAAACTTTTGTCAAGTGGTAACCTACAACGTTTTACCAATTTCAGTCCTTCATTTTTTAACTTCTTCCATTCCCCTCTGATAGGCATTCTCAGTGTACTGCACCATAACATGCAAATCACTATTCCAAACTCCAAACCCCCCTCACTTCCAACACTCCACAAGTCCCATGGCTTCTTGGAAGAACTCCAATCATTCAAGAGACTCACAAGACTCTAGCATTACCCAAAGCCTGGAAGAACAAATGCAAGAATAACAATGTATTTTGGTTGAAAACATTGTTAGTGAACAACAAGAGTTTCAAGCAAAGATGATGCACAATGCGATGTGTATGTTCCAGTGACTCATCACCACTCAGCGCTAGTCCTAGCCTTAACCTCAACCCACCATCCACCAGGCAGTTCCCATTGTTCAACAGAAATTTAAGTGAGACACTTAATTGTTAGTACCTAAGTTTTTGATGGGGCTCTCAAAGGCAACAAGATCAATTCTTGGATACACAACCTAGAGGCATATTTCCCCTCTAATAGGCATTCCCACTGTACTGCACCTATAACATGCAAATCATTATTCCAAACTACAAACCCCCCTCACTTCCAACATTCCATAAGTCCCATGGCTTCTGGTAAAAACTCCAATCATTCGAGAGACTCAGAAGACTGTAGCATTACCCAAAGCCTGGATGAACAGATGCAAGAATAACACTGTCTTTGGTTGAAAACATTAGTGAACAACAAGAGTTTCAAACAAAGATGATGACCACTGTGATGTCTATGTTATAGTGACTCATCACCACTCAACGCTTAGGCCTAGCCTCCACCACAACCGGTTATCCACCAGGCAGTGCCCATTGTTCAACAGACCTGTAAAAGTTTGTTCCAGATTTCTAGTTCATAGTACGGAGGGCCTTTACTTCAGTTATTTGTCTAAGAGGGTCACTATAATCTAGGGATTCATAGTTATCTTTCTGCAATTGTAAATAGCAAATTAAGGTTGATTGTGTTAAAGTTAGTTCAGCTGCGAGAACCAATCTCGAGGAGGATGGTACCATAGTCAGTTTAACTAGGGCAGAGTAAGACCCTAGAAGGTACCCTAGGGCCCCCAGTAGTCTCCTGGGGTTTTTGGTTTGGGACCACGCAAGTTGATGCCATGGAAAAGCCCCTAGCATGTGGCTAGGGCCCCTATGTGCCTCTAGGGTATTCTGGTCTAGGACCAGGGACACGATGTCCAAGTAGGTCCTGCAGGTGGTTGATCAACATTTAGTCTAGGATTAAACTCAACTTAGTACTGAGAGCCATTCTCTAGGACAATGGAGGCACCTAGTCAGTTACCAAGAATTTGATTCAATCTAAGACTGAAGCTCAGCGTAGTACTGAGAGCCATTCTCTGGGAGAATGGAGGCACCTGGTCAGTTACTAGGAATTTAATTCAGTCTAGGACTGAAGCTCAACTTAGTACTGAGATCCATTATCTGGGAGAATGGAGGCACCTAGTTAGTTACCAGGAATTTGATTCAGTCTGGGACTGAAGCTCAACTTAGTATTGAGAGCCATTCTCTAGGTGAATGGAGGCACCTGGTCAGTTACCAAGAAGTTGATTCAGTCTAGGACTGAAACTCAGCTTAGGGTCGAGAGTCATTCTTGAAGAATGGAAGATGATGATGTGTGGTGTCCTCTCTCCTAATCGTTATTGCTAGGTTGCTTCTCAAGGGACTGGCCACCCCTTGATGATGTCACTAGCACCTAACCCTTAGGAGCAGTATTTAGGAACAAAGGATCGTACCATCCAGTTTGGATCTTCCCCTTATACAGTGAGAACAAAATATATAAAACAATGTACCTTGAGAGAGAGAAAAGATTATTGGTCTTGTTGGTCTTAAAGGAGTTGCTCGTCCACCTTATATGGTTCACCTTGATCTTGTGGGTTTGTGGGTTGTTTTGTTGTGGCCCCCTTGGTTGAATCATGGTCCTTTATCTTACTTGGTCCTAGCACTCCGATTGTGTGTCACCTTTAACTCTTACCTTATAGGTTTTATCCTAAGTCTTATTTAATTTATGGTTTTATTAATAAACCTTTGGTCCGTTTTATTGTTTTATGCTATGACCATTGGACCATTTGATTCTACCCTAAGTTTTTTTTATTAAAACCTTTGGACCTTTGATTGTTGACTTGGACCATTTTATTAATGTTTAAACCTTATAAATTAAAGGTTTAATGTAAACATGAGATACATCAAACTATTTCCTTGTCTGCTCCTCGCGTGACGTTGCTCCGCGTGATTCCTCAGCTACCCGCGTGACTGAGTTCTTTCGTGGCTGCCTTCTTTGCTCCGCGAATGATTGTATTCTTCTTTTCTCCCCGCGTGACTGGGCTCTAGCATAACTGGATACCTTGCTTGATCCTCACCTCTTGCTTTCGTGTGACTAGGCCTTCGCGCGGTCTACCTCTGCTCCGCGCGATTTATCTATCCCGTGTCTCAGCTCCTCAAATCTCGCGGCCCTAGACTGTGGTCCGTGGGTTTCTATCCTAGTTGGGCCGTGAGGATGGGCTGTAAGTTTGTGCCCTAGAGTTGGGCTATGAACTCTCCTTGCCATGAGGATGGGCTGTAAGTTTGTGCCCTAGAGTTGGGCTGTGAACTTTGCCTGCGTGATTCCTTAGTATCCCGCGTGGCTCCTCCCACGTGACTGACCTCCGCGTCTGCATGACTAAGATCACGTGGCTTGCTTTCCGCTTGGCTTACCTCCGCATGGTTGTTGCCTCTGCTCCGCGTGACTGGGTTCATATCGTGGCTATCTCGTGGCTCACCGCAGATCACTTATAGCAGTGTGACCACCTTCCTTCTCTCATCTCCACCAGTCACGTGACTGTAACCTTCACCTCCCCGCTTAGCGTGATCCCGTTCAGTGGGATTGTGTGTTTAACTTGACTATGGGTTTCCCAGTGTGACTGTGGTTTCTTGTTCAGTGTGGACTGTGGATTTTTCAGCATGACTGTGAAAAGTATGACTGTGTGTCTCTGCACTATGTGACTGTGTGTCCTTTCTTAGCATGACTGTGCAAAGTATGCGACTTTGGGTCTATGCACTATGTGACTGTGTGTCCTTTCTCAGCATGACTGTGAAAGCATGACTGTGCAAAGTATGTGACTGTGTGTCTCTGCACTATGTGACTGTGTGTCCTTTCTCAACATGCTGTGAAAGCATGACTGTGCAAAGTATGACTGTGGGTCTCTGCACTATGTGACTGTGTGTCCTTTCTCAGCATGACTGTGCAAAGTATGTGACTATCTGTGTCTGCACTATGTGACTATGTTTCCTTTCTCACCATGACTGCGAAAGCATGACTGTGCAAAGTATGATTGTGTGTCTCTGCACTATGTGACTGTGTGTCCTTTCTCAACATGACTATGCAAAGTATGAGACTATGTGTCTCTGCACTATGTGAGTGTGTGTCCTTTCTCAGCATGACTGTGCAAAGTATGACTGTGTCTCTGCACTATGTGACTGTGTGTCCTTTCTCAGCATGATTGTGAAAGCATGACTCTGCAAAGTATGTCACTGTGTGTCTCTGCACTATGTGACTATGTGTCCTTTCTCGGCATGATTGTGAAAGCATGACTGTGCAAAGTATGACTGTGTGTCTCTACACTATATGACTGTGTGTCTTTTCTCAGCATGACTGTGCAAAGTATGTGATTGTGTGTCTCTGCACTATGTGACTGTGTGTCCTTTCTCAGCATGACTGTGCAAAGTATGTGATTGTGTGTCTCTGCACTATGTGACTGGTGTGTCCTTTCTCAGCATGACTGTGAAAACATGACTGTGCAAAGTATGACTGTGTCCTTTGTCAACATGAGTGTACTGGGTATAATTGTGTTTGTTAACTAAGAAGTCTGGGTCAGTATGCCCCTGCTTTAAACCTCTTAAACTCTCTCTCAAGGTACGTAAATTGTTTGCCTAGTTGACTTGTCCCTTCGGTGACAAGATCAAGTCTAAAATATTTGAGTATAAGGTTGATTCAAATATTGGTCATGATTCCTTACTGTTGATATCTACTGTACATTATTTTATCATATTGTTACTATACATGGCATTTGATGATTCTCGAGGACCAACTTTAACGCAGTGACTAATGGAGCGTTAAGTTGAAAGAGATGAAAATTATATTTTGTTTTTATTACAGTTCAAATTTTATTAAGCAGTACTATTATGAATATGAGTTTATATGTTCATGCATTAAAGTTTACTACTTGTGTTAAAAACTCCTCTAACCCTGAAATTTCAACAGATTGTAGCATGTAGTGGCAGCTCTATTTTGCCCTAATCATTTATAAAAAACATCCCTCTAGGATTAATACCTTGACTCCATTTCCTTAATTGGACAGGCACTAGCCGTGGTCCACCATCTCTTTCACTTACAAAGTATATCTTAAACTTATTTAAGGAAACACCCTTTGAGTTGGGGGACAGCCAACCTAAAATGAGAGAAGGAGTGGTTGTTGTGATGATGGACAACCCCTCTTAGTTCCCCTAAGGTTGCACTTGTGTTTAGGGATTTACCACTTGAAGTGCAGGTCTGAGAGGTAATAGGTTGTTAGCTATGCTTTACAACATCTTTTCACCCTAGACGAATGGTCAAAACAAGGGAATTAATCGCACCTTTGTTCATCCTCTATGTGCCTATCATTACTAAAAAAGGCAATGGGATCAAAACCTTCAAGTATTGTGACACAACTACAATAGGGACACCCACATCTCTATTGGGCACCCCCCCTTTTTGACATTCATTTTGGTTCTCAAGCCCTTGCCCCTTACAAAATTCTTATTTCTATTCTATATCCATATACATCCCACCAACAGAAGAAGCAAGATAAAGCCTCTTCATTTCTGCAGAACTTGGCCAAGATCCACAATAGGGTTAGGGACATCTTGCAGTGGACATAGAGCAAGGATAAAGCATTTCATGACCGACATCAAATTGCTTCACACTTTCAGGTTGGTGACAAAGTTTTGTTGTATTTGGACAAGTAACATTTCAAAAATCAATAGCATCACAAGCCTAATCCCATTTAGTATGCTCCTTAACCTATCACATGGAAAATGGATCCTAATCCTTCGAGTTGGACCTCATACCTCATTTTGGCATTCATGATGCGGTGAATGTCAGCTAATTAAAGTTGTATAAAACTCCCCATTTGGAGGAACCTGTTCCATTCACACATTTGCAAACCACCGTTGCAAAATTTAGTGACCCCTTCCTGAAGATACTCTCCTTGATGTTAGCACCAAAGCCACTACAAAAGTTAAAGTCACCACTCACTTAGAGGGCCACAAAGGCACCTTGCCCACATTGGATAAGCAATTGTCCTAACATACATATGAGCAACAATTTCCCCATCCTTAGGAGAAATAGGGGAAGAATTCCTCAAAGCGTGGAGAAATTGATGAGGATTGTATAGTGAACATATATCATAATTGTAAATGTGCCCTATCTATTTTGTACTTCAATAAACTCGTGCACTTTATCCTTATCCCTTTTTGGGTCACTTGGTCTAATTTGATAACTCACCCACTTTATTGTATTTTATTGGAGACTTGGTCAACATTGATTAATCTCCCCACAATTTGGTACTATATATAGTAATACAAATGAGTTGATATATGTACAGTTTTGACATCTTCTCTCATAAGTGCATGTTTTCTCGCTTTTGTGTCTTATTTTTATATCTTTCTTCCAGGGTTATTACTATGCTCATATCAATATGTCTCGATCCCTTTTAGCCCTTCTGTCTTTTTATATGTCCCATACCTAGCAACAATATCAAGATCTCAAACATGACCCAGCAAAAAACAATTTTAAGGTAGTAATGATCACCAACCTTAGGGTTGAGCTAAGTTTTAAACAATAAGATAGCCATATCACTCAAAGAAGACAAGCAAAAACATATTGATGTGGACGAAATGAGACAAGGGTTTGAAATGCAGTATCAAGGCTGCCACAGATGAAGAATATGATATCAATCCATGGATAAATTTAATGAGAAATGAAGTAAAGACAAACATTGGTGCAAAGAAGTGACAATGTTTAGAAAAAGTGAGAGCATTGATTCTAGAGAATGCTTGTATATTGCAAAGAAAAATTGGATAAGTGCTTTATTTGTAAGTCACTGTATGAAAGGTGAAGCTTGGGAGTCGTGGAGTCATCTTAATAAAAACACTAGTTTAAACTACACACAAGAAGAATTTCAGAAGTGTTCTCTAATAAATGGATAAAGGAACAAGATCAAAGGAAATGGTTATTCTCATGTTGAATATGAAAGAAACATGTAGAAAATTGAGAATTGCATAAAGCTAAAGAGCCACAAATAAATGATCAAAACTCCAAGTTGCAAGCCATTAACCAAACAATTTTTTAGGAGATCAAAAATTTAAAAGAAGAAAAGGCAAGCAATTTGAAGAAGAAAAAGGATGACACAAAGGATGGGAAAATAAGGACGAAGGAACTAAAAAGGTTGTGTACACATAATAAGACCTTCTTAACAATGTTAAAAATGTGAAAAGGTGTCTACGAGAAGCAGAATGAAGAAAGTAGAAGAGGAAATATGTAAAAAGATTGAAGAAACCCTACATACTATTGAGATCAAATCAGAAATGAAAATAAGAATTGAAGAAGGAATTAAGAACTTGATGGATATTTCCACCCTTTAACTTAGAAGGCAAAGGAAGAAAAGCTACAAGGTCATCAAAAGATACCTGAAGAAGAGGAGGATCCAACTAGAGAAGATTAAGATCAAACAGGAAAACTCAACCAACAAATTTGACCACATTCTCCCACCCATATACAATCAAAGATTAGGCATAGCAGCTAGAACATTTTACTTTGCCAAACAGGAAGATGGGTGTAAGGTTGGCCAAAAGTGAAGGAGAACCATCAAAAGTGAAACCATATCGACATTTTCATTACAAGGGAAGTCTACAAGAGAGACAAGAAAGTCCAAAGAAGGAAATGGCATAAGCAATGGCATTTATGGAACCAGAAGTCAAGGAATAGTTATGTAACAAGATTTTATTGTGAGCCAAAATGTTATATTCTGACCAGCAAATCAAAACACTAAGAATGCATGTAGCTATGAAGACATCTCTCTTTCTACAGGCTTAAAACAATCTGTTACGAACCATTCCAGAATTCAAAACTATTTTGTAAGATGTAAAAGATTTTGCATGGAGATTGAATTTGACTCTCATTGAGCCATATGTAAATATTTTCAATGTTGTTGACATTGAGTATATAGCCTTGGAGTATATTAGAATCAAAAATTGATCATCACACAAGCCACAGCAAGACACACATGAAAAAATGTGTCTTATCTTTGACTTTGACTACTTTTGAACGGTATAAAGATGAATTTAATACTGAATAGATGGCTCAGGTTCCTTGACTTAATATAGAAAGCTGCGCATCTTCACAAGCAAGTAAAGCAGACTGTATTGGAGATTAATCAAGCAATACAATCTACACCTATGACAGAAGAAATTACAGAGTTGCTTCAATAACTCAAATACCAATACACGAACTAGAAGATGCAAAAACAGGAGAAGAGACTCAAATATCTTCCACTTTAGGACAAGCAATGACATGACCAACACTTCAGACAGCTCTTTCGGATTCAAAGTCAAAGAAGGACGGCCAGGAGACCATCCTACCTTAGGGATCGGATGGGTGGATAGGACGTGTGTTGGCATCATATTTTTCTTGATTGATAATCCTACCAGCATAGATCTATCTTAAAAGGGGATCTACCAAGCGCCGAGTGGGATCAAAATTGCAAACCCCTCGAGGTGCAAACCCCTTTTTAGAGTGGAAATGTTGAGGAAGTAAAAAACGCAATGTTTATGATTTATCTAATTTGTGTAGATTTATATATATGTCTTTCTAAATATTTTAAATTTAATTTGAGCCTATATGTTTTTTTATAATTTTTTTTTTTTTATAAAGGACATGTGTTATCTCTAGAATGAGCACGGAAGGAGTTACACATCTCCCCCCAACTGGGCTGTAGAATGCGCCTCTTCGGCGCAGTCATAAACTTTAATATGTATGTCTAAGTTGTTGCTTAGTTTTGGATAGCATTGAATATGCACTGATTATTATCATCATTGTTTAAAGCAGTTCCACCAATTTTGGATAATGGCTTGGCGGGCAGTTAGCTATTAATGAGTCAGTAAATAGTATGATGTAAAGTTTATATATGGGATAAGTTGGTATGAAAAGCTTTCTCAAATAGTCTTCTGTTTTGAGCATTCTGAATATGATAGCAATTGGAACGCGAGTTCGGAACTTGTCATTGCTGGGTTGAGTGGAGTTGAATAGATGTTACTTTACAGATGTCTCTCTAAGACTCTCTATAATGACTCTATAGTGGATGCTGATATTTAATTTTTAATTATGTTCATGACTGTTATGCAAGGTTTTCTTACTTTTCTGTACTGATTACTACCAATACTTTTAGCTTATCTGTGATAGAAAAGGCTTTATTGGTTAGCTTATTATCATTTTTCTTAACATTGGTAGAGGAGCCAACAAATAGCAATTGTCTGCTCTGGCTGTAGCATCCATCTACTCTCCTCTGCCCCGAAAACGCCAACAATACATTCCAGACTCCATCCATAGCCACCTTATTATGCCATTCTCTTCTATCCACAAGAAATCTACCTATTCCAATTTCCCACGAAATCAACCCCTTTTCCAATCAGTCCCCTCCCCTCGAAAGAGAGCAATTCAAAACTCCCTCTTGCACCACCCTTCCCTGTTTTCCCCTTAAACCAATCTCATTCTGCCCCTTCAACACACTATCTACTCTAAGATTCCCAAAATTTTCCCATCGATTATCCTGAAAATATTCATTTTTTCTTCAATTGTTAATATTCAATGAGCAAATCAGATAGAATTATCATCCGGTGGCCTACCAAAATTCGTCACGGTTATGACAAAGGGCTTAACAGTTTTCATTGACTGAAGTTTTAGCACATTCAACACGAAAAATACCATGTAACCCAACCCTAGCTCAAAAAAAAAAATTACGGTAAAGAAAAAGAAACAGGACTTGCCTTGCCCAGCGTGTTAGCGAGAGCTGAACCCGCGACCCCTGCTCCCACAATTATAACATCGATCCCTCCTACAGCAGCTCCCCTATCGGTGGTGCCATTATTCTCCGCTGATTTCTCAGAACTCTTGCTCTGCATTCCCCGCATTTCCCTGTTTCTCTTACTCCACCGACTGTTTATTGTATAATAAAACATTAATACAGAAGCAAAGGCAATGGCCATTGCAATCATCACCGTATGATGTTCCATTCCAGACTGGATCGTAAATTACTCAATATTCTACTTCACACATCCACAATGGCTGCGATTCTCTTCATCTCATGCATTTCTGTTCATAAATCTTTGATTATTAGAACCATAGATCACAATATTAGCCATCCACGTAGCTACTGGTTGCACGGTGTCGTTTTTCAAAAAAATAAAATAAACGTATGGCCGTCATGCTCAGAAAAGCGAGTTGAATGACGTGGCTGATTGTTGTGGCAATTGAAAGTTTCATTTTTAAATGTTATGAAGAAATGTGGATATATGTTCGAGCTCGAGTATCAACGAAGTGACCCTACTAGATGGCGCAAAGATTGAGAACCAAAGTTTAACTATTTTTATTTTTTTTTTATATATATTTTTTTTCCTGAAAAACTATTTTTATTTTTTTAATATTAATAAATATTTGTAAAAATAAATAAAAATACATTTTGGAAATAGGATTTTTTATTATTAAAAAAATTATTATGGTTTTTTTGGTAATTTTATTTTGAATGAATATAAATTTTATTTTATATTGTATTTTGGAAAAAAATATTGAACAAATTTAAAGTGTTTTATAACATATAATTATAATTATAAAAGCAATATATATCTTATCATATTCTCAGTTTAGAAGTAGTTTTTTCAACTTATCTAAACTATCTCATTTCTTTGAGTAGGAATAGTGTATAGGATAAATAACATGGAAAACCATAAACTTCCTAAAATTGCTTTAAAATCTAGTCAAGACCACCTACTCCTCAAAAAAGGTCAGTATAAAGATGTTATGGCTTGGTTAACACATTAGGGGTTGAAGAAATTGTCACTTTGAAAAATATCAATAACATTAAAAATATTATCACATCTAAAATTAAAGAGAAAAGGTGGGATGAAAAATAATTAGAGGTTAAAAGAAAGTTAAGATACTATAAGGAGGTTCATACTAAAAGAGCGCAATTAAGGATTTGTCATCTATGGGAGATTATGGGAGACTATGAGCATTAAGGATGAAAGTCAATTTCTCTTAGAGTGTCATGCATGCATACACACTATATCACAATTTCACAATCCTTGCTACAATACAAACCTCTATAACCTTCTAACATGGCAAAATTATGGCGACGTAGGAATCTTTGCTACAATACAAACCTCTATAACCTTCTAACATGGAAAAATTATGGCAACGTAAGAACAGTTTTTTCTTAAAAAACGATAAACCAAAGTCAATCTCACTAGAAGTTAACTATAAACATTTTAATAAGCATTTATTGTTATTAAATTAGGTAATGTTAACATTTCATATATGCAATTCTATTAACTTAAAATAATTTTTATGAATATTTACATATTTTAGCCTAGGATGGTAGCGACTCTTTTGGGTTTACATTGGCTATTGGTTTGTGACACCAATTTGGATGGGAACTAGGTTCTTGGTTTGTGACGCCCATTTGGATAGGGACCAAGTTGTTGGTTTGAGTCACCCGTTTGGATGGAACCTTTTTTTAATTGAAAAGTCCATAAAAAATTCTTTGTTTTTATAATGGAAATGGAAAAAGAAGAAGTTGGATATGTCTAATGATTGTAATTCTTTTGAGACTAGTAAAATATAAATGAGCCATGAATCTTTTCAAAGCAAATTTGGTATCTATATACAATTATTTTTAATATTTAATAGAATATTCTTAATTTTACTAAAACTAATTTACATATTTTAAATCATTTTAAAAATATATTTATAAAACATTTAAATTATAAAATTTTGTAAAAATATAAATTTAAAATAAAGTATAAATTTTTAAATATAAATTGTTGACTATATTGACCTGCCATGCCGACAACTTACCCACCTATTTATGAACAATAGATTGCGTATCCACCTATTTATGAACAATAATTTGATAGGTCATGTGGACCAGCTCACATGGGTAGTTTCTCCATGGCGTATCTATCTATTTATGAACAATAATTGTAAAACCTAAATCGATTACTCTTTTGATTACAAAGTCAAACTCTCATCAAATCCTTTGAGCACAAAGTCAAAACTCTAACATATAAAAATGGAAATAACATTATTTTGAGATAGTTTAGAAAAATGGAAATAACATTATTTTGAGATAGATTAGATTTTATAAAATGAGATATTATAAACTTGGTTACAGTTCCACCGATTAAAATTTAAACTTTATTGATTTATTGTTAAAATAATATATAATATTGAGTGGTCAAAATAAATTGTATTTTTTTTAGGTTTATGATTTTTTTATAACTCACATTTTTTAGTTAACTTGATCTAACTAAGATTAAACCCCACACAAACCATGTGATCTATATCTTATGGATAACCCCATATATATATATATATATAAGAAAGTGTATTCTAAGACATATATAAAGAAATGTTTAGTAGAGGAAGAGTGTATTAATAGTAACATAACCAAACTATTACCATTTTCTTAAAAAAACAAAAAAAAAAAACTATTAATAATTTTGGTGCAACCAACTCACTAACAATTTGATAAGAGGAAGTAACACTAACAAGCCTAAATGATCTTAAATGAGATCTACTAAATGTTGAGGAAGGGTTTTGATTTATTCTATTTGTCTAATTTTATATATATGCCTTTGTAAATACTATATATAAATATATATATATATATGCCTTTGTAAATGCTAATTCTATTTGTCTAATTTTATATATATGCCTTTGTAAATACTATATATGTGTGTGTGTGTGCGCGCGCATATATATGCCTTTGTAAATGCTAATTATATATATGTGTGTGCGCTCCTTTGTAAATGTTTAAAATACCATATATGTAATTTTTTTTAATTTTCTTTTTTTAAAGGACACTTATTAGCTTCAAGATGAGCACATAAAGAGTTACAAATCTCCTCTACTGAGTTGTAGAATGAACCCCTTCCATGCAACAAAATGAGCAAGAAAAAATTACACATCCCCCTACTAGGTTATAGAATATGTATCTTGAACAAAACAAATAACATTTAAAAAATAATAATCTATTTTTTTAATATTTATTTAATACAATTTATTAATTAAAATATTATCATTAATTAATATTAATACAATAAATTAGTAAATCTATAGATTTTTTTTTAATTCATAACCATTTAATATATAAATTAAAATTAAAAAATAACACAATTAATTAAAAATAAAATAAATCTATTAAAAATAAAATAAATCTATTATTTAGTAGTTTTTTTAAAATTATAACAATTTAATAGAAAAATAAAAATTATAAAATCTCATAATTAATTATAAATAAAATAACCTATCTAAAAACACTTTTAATGATTTTTTTTAAAGAAGTAGATTGATTAAAGATGGTTTTATCAATTTTATAATATGTGAAAAATACTTTGTCGTAGTAAAAAAGATATAAAAATAAATATTTTCTTTGATTCTAATAAAAATATCAGTAAAATAAAAAAAATTAATATAAAAAAATGAAACTTAGAAATAAGTTTTTTTTATTATAGAAACTTAGATGGCCTTGAACTATATCATGGTGTTGTGAAAACCACACAAACCACAACATATTGATATTACAATTATCTTGCTTGAAATAATGATGTTTTAAATTAACTATTGTTATTTTTAATATAAAAATTAATTAACTTTTTTAATATCAAGTTAGGTTATGTAATATATCTTATTTTGGGATCATTACATTAATATTTTATTATTTTAAAATTACTTTTAAATTTTTTAAATAAAAAATTATTTATTTTTTTAATAATTTTAAACAACTTAAAACCAAAAAACAATTTTTATAATTTTATAATAATAAACCTTAATGTTTTATTTTATTAATATTTGATTATATTTATTACTATAATGAAGTCGTTAATCCTAATTTTTTCTGAAGAAAATTAATATCGTGAAGATTAGAATGAACTTTCATGAACTTCATAGTCAGTTGGTCTATTCCTAAAACTCCATGGGTGGAAAGGGTTTGCCATGTGTGTGAGTCTATGAGCATTGAGGATGAAAATCACTTTTTCTTAGACTGACTTGCTTGCACCCACATTAGATTTGAGTTTCATAGTATTTGTTACAATACAAACCTTATAACCTCCTAAGTTGTCAAAACTATAATGAGCTTGAAAAGCTTTTTGGCGAGCTTTTTGAGCAAAGAAACAAGATTTTAAAATAAACCAAGTATTATCGTTCTTAAAGTTCAAGAGACCAAAATTAGTCTCAATGGAGGTTAATCATCATCATCACTATTTTTAATGCATTATTTTATTACAATTTATAATTAATATTTACATTTTAGTTATAATTAATCTATATAATTTATACTCCAAATTTCAACAAATTAAAATCATATGATATTTATCAAAGAAAACATTTATGATTGACAAATTTGCTATGTATCCTATTCTTCCTTATATTCTTTCGTATGAGAAATCAATTTGACAAATTTGTTATGAGTTTTATTCTATTTATATTCTTTGGTGCTAGATATTTCCTTTTAACTAGTTCATTAGTTAATTTCTAAAAGAATTTAGACTCAAGTAGTTTATTAACTAAACCTACACTTTAACCCAAAAAAACTAACAAAATTCCACATATTCTTTTCATATTTTCATAATAAATAATTTAAAAAATAATAATGTAATAAATGTTTTTGGGTGACAACACCTACATCTTCTCCATCCCTCCATCCAATTGAATATTGCATAAACTAAGATGCAGATAGGCTAGATCCAATAGGCTTAACACTGGTTTATCCTTTCTATGAAGTTCTCAAAAGAAAAAAGTGAAACTCTAAGTGTCAAAGTTCCCACGAAATTTAGAGAATTTTCACAATCTAAAAGTTATGTTTAACACTGGTTTCAAATGGTTTTTCCTGTTCAACAGGCTAAGTTCTCACGAAACAATTTTCACAAACTATATAACAACATTTATTGCTATATTTAGCTCTGGTTTTGGTATTTTCCTGTTCAACAGGCTTGAGGCTTGAAGGTGGTGTGGTTTTCCTTGACTAATGATAATAAGTGAACACGCAGATCACGCATTTACAGATAGCAAGATTCGCTGAGAGCTCTTTTTTTTGTTCTTGAAACTTTAAACTACATTTGATTGGCTAAGAGTTGGCTTTCTTGTTCTTGGGACTTAAGGAAATAGGTTAATGGCCCAAAACTCAGATGAGTCTAATCTGACAGGAATGACAGTCTGCCCATTAAGAACCACCAACAAGTTATTTCAGGTGGTGTGATTTTCCTTAACTAAAGATACTGATAATAAGTCAACTCGCATTTACAGATAACAGCAAACAATGATATATATTACGAAATATTGAATTCAATACCTACAAATAAAAACCAGAGAGAACAGAAATGAGAAATTCAAAAAGAAAGATAACATGACTTGCCTGGCCAAGCGTATAAGCAAAAGCCGAGCCGGCGACCCCAGCTCCCACAATTATAATATCAGTATCAGTGACGGTGTTATTTTCTTCTGATTTCGCAGGACTCTTGCTGAGCAATCTCAGTAATTCGTTGGATCTTTTGTTGAATCTGGTGAAGTTTGCATAATAATACATAAACGCAGAAACAAAGCTAATGACAAATGCGATTCCCACCATATGAAGATCCATTCCAAATATTGTAAGTGTCACTGAATCCATATTCTACTAATTCACACGTCCTCTTTCTGTTTTTTTGCTCTTCGATTGATAGTTGAGCAATCATTTATTTATATCACATTACCAGCCCTTCATAGTCAAAGAAGTGAGACGAGTGACGTGGAATAAATGGACAGTTGATTTTGCCATGGGACAACTTTTGATTTTATATTACTACCCCACAAATTTAGTTGGTCATTGGACCAAATTTGATTTAACATGAAAACAACTTATTTTTTCTTGGAAGTCAGTAACATTAAAACTCATTTTTTCTACCTTATCCTATGTATTAAGAGATTTAAAAATTATGAAAAGAGAAAAATAAATAAAGATTTTTTCTCGCCGCATGAGTCACACCGTTTTTATGAATAATATTGTTATGTTAGCAAACTTTTGACTTAATGTAATGCTACGTCCAACCATATCAACTTGACTTGTGTAAGAGAGAAACATATTTTCTAATGATAACTACACGTGACGTGGACAAGTTCTTGATACCTTAACTTGATGTGTCATATCTTGTCCGCAACTATAGGAATTATGATGACAAACGACGTCACATCATGCAAAGATACCAAAGCCCAAAGTCTAACTAAATCTTCCATTCATTTCAAAGTCTACATTCAGAACGCAACGCAACAAAAGTAAATCATTTTTAAACTATAGAGGACCACATAGTTGTTGCACCATGAAAAACAAAAGAAAATCATTATTAAAGTAACAAGGGCCACATCGTGAAGTGCATACGATATCAAAGATATTTTATTTTTTTTAAGAAGAAAAGCTATCAAAGCTATTTTATCAGGGAGTTGGTATCAGGGAGTTGGTATCTATAAAATATCAAAGATATTTTATTTTTTTTAAGAAGAAAAGCTTATTAAACAAGTAAAATTAGTAGTAATGTTACTTATATCTTCTTGAAGAAATAGTTTAATAAAATAATTTTAAAATGTTTTAATTTAATAGTTTTGCATACCCAGGTTTAATTTTAAAATGTTATAATTTAATAGTTATTTATAACCTAAATTTAATCTCATAATTTATAAATGTTTTGATCTAATAGTTATAAGTTAAAGTTGGACATGAAAATAATTAGATAATAAATAAGAAGTCATAAGGTTATGTCATTGTCAAAATTGTATAGAAAATTTATAAAACTTGCATTTATTTACTAACAAAATTTTACTAGAATAAATATAATTTTTTCTATTAACAATAAAAAGCCTAAATAAATTATTGAAGTTTGGTAAATTTCTAGCATAATGTCAACTTATTATAATATTAATCATCACATTTGAATAAACCAATACATATTTTTTTAGAAAAAAAAAAATCAATATTTAGTTTCATTAATATGTTAGTTTATGAAATGTGAAAAAGAGCTTAATTGAATATCAAAATAAATATTTGAAAATTGTAGTTTAAAAATTTTATCCAATAAATTTATATAAAAAAAGGTTATAATATATTAAAGTTTTCATATATATTTAAAAAAATATTATATGTAAATATAAGTTCCATATATTGATAAAGTTGTTCGGAAAATTATGAAGTTCGTCAGGTTCATTATCAAATTTATTTTGAGATTTATTATAACATGAATCCATTATATGAACTCAACAAGAATGGATCGTTGAGATCGAATCGGATCTTCAATCACAGAGAGAAATTTGATAATAAATATTTATGGGTCCTCCTTAATATTATTGATAAAGAGGATGAATATTTAGAGAAAATAATCGACAAAGAATTAAGCCAAATAAATGAAGTTGTTCCATCAAGCCCTAATCGTTGAGATCGAATCCGATCTTCAACCACAGAGAGAAATTTGATAATAAATATTTATGGGTCCTCCTTAATATTATTGATAAAGAGGATGAATATTTAGAGAAAATAATCAACAAAGAATTAAGCCAAATAAATGAAGTTGTTCCATCAAGCCCGACAAAATCCTTCAAATTGTATCTTTCACATCTATCAAGATTAGTCATTATGGCTATTTTAATAAACAAGACACTTGCCATTATTATATATTATTAGGTTTTATTTCGATTTTTTTATAATAATAATAAAACATTATAATATATTGATGTGTATATATAAATTTTAAAAAAAGTTTATTATATTTAAATCAAAGTTGTATATAGTGACATAGTTATAGTCAATCATGTGATTGGCACATCTATTAAGATTAGTTATTATTATTATTTTAATAAACAAGACACTTGTTATTGTTATATATTTTTAATTTTTTTATATTTTTAAATATTTTTTATATCTAACAATTACATTTACACACTAGAGTAAATTAGTCAAATCATTAAAATGAACTAATCATAAAATGAAAAAATAGACTAAAAAATAAAAATATATGATTTTATTTTTAAAATATTAATTTAATACTTGAATTTAATAAAAGTTATGTAAAACTTTTGAAAAAAGTATATAAATTAATTAAAGTCAAAACAAGTATATAAATTAACTAAAGTCAAAACTATTGTTTGACAAAATGATAGCTACATATTTCCCTTGGTAAGTATAATAACTAGCATTTGCACCAAGAGGTGCAAAGAAAGGTCGAGAGGGTAAAAATATTGACTCTTTCCGCAACTAAAGCTTTCTAACTTACCTTGGGAGATTGAAAATTACATTTTAATAATACTTTTGTTAATGTTAATGTTGATATTGAGCTTAAAAAAATATTTATTAACATTAGTAAAATATAAATTTCAGATTTATAAAATTATGTGATAAGAAAATAATTATAAATTTTATATGACTTTATGAGAACTAAATAATTGTTGATGTTGATGTATAAAATTATTTATTATTTATTATCCTGATCTTGAAAACAATGTTATCTTTTATGTGCTTCCCAAGACATTTCTTTTCAATATATCCTAATATTTTATTTAGCCTCGGGGGTAGCTTAACTGGTTGGTGCTTTCGAGTCCAAGACCAAAGTAGTCTGAGATTGGAGGTTCAATTATTTGGGTCCTTCAGAGTAAGACTCCCAAAGGTTGAGCCGAAAAAGTGTGGCCCCTTCGAGTTAGACCCATGAAAATTATTACTATAGACATAACGAGTTCTCTATCTTCAAGAATAGTAAACCACACTTCACTAATATATAAAAGAAA
>LPNX010065704.1:128584-179492 GCA_001517045.1 Pseudotsuga menziesii | reverse complement strand
CCTCTCTCTTTTTATATTAATTTTTAAATTTATATATAATTTAACAATTTACTTTTTATGATTATTTAAAAAATATTTAAAAGTTAACTGCTTCTATTAACCACTAACTTCTCCTCTGAAATGGAGTCATGAAAATATAACCTTGTTGAAGCCTCGTTTGGTTATGTGGTTGAAAAGGGTTTTTAGGCTTACAACAGAGGATGAAAACCAAGCCAAAGGCTTTAGGAACTGTTTGGTGTGGTTAACACCCACAGATATTTGGCCTCTAATGGCACTCCGTGAGTCAGTAAAATTTGATCCTTTGAGGATCACTTTTCCAATGAAGGAAAACAGGATGGTTGGGGCAAAAATAAAAGGAAAATGCAACTTAACTATAAAAGGAAATCTAATATATACCTACACTATCCTAAGAGATGTATTTGGTTTGTTCACAAATTAACCTGAGATGTAAGACATACAAGCATTTAATCCAATTAACTGAAACGTAAACAAGATCATTTTCTTATCATTTTAACTTACAATCAATTAATAAAAATCACATAAAAATTAACTGACAACAACTGAAAATTAACACATTCAAGGTCAACCTGCAATGAGTATGCCAATTAAAAAATTAACATAAGTATTATCGAATTTACTTTATAATCATTTGCAAAAATAGATAAAGATTTTAATAAAATAAATTCATTTAAAACTTTGTCAGCACATGAGTCACTAGTAGGGAAAAATCAAGGTCGTGAATAAATGCACTAATTGATCACAAAAGACCAACAACAATATTGATCCATGTGAAACAGGAAAGATCATAATTCGTTAAGGAAACTTAATCAAATAAACAACAAGAGATATGAAAGAATATCATAATTGTATTGAATAGATTTGCAAAAAATTACAAAACCTCAATTAAACAGAGGTATCTCCAGTCTCTTGTCCAGATTTTTCCCTTCCAAAAAGTCCCTATTACATGTGAAACCCACACTTTAAATAATTATTACAAGGATTAGATTTCCATCAAATTGGGATTGAAAAGTCTAAATAAAACTAATATCCAAGGAAATCTCACCATCTGTTCCAAATCCCTAGCAATTCCTCAATGTTGGGATAGTTAGATGAGTTGAAACCAAGTTGAGCATCACATTTATAACTCTCCATTTCATTTTTAGCTAACTTGTGCCAAATGCAGATGTAAATGTGGACCTTTCCCTCAATAGCCAACGATTGTCTGATTAACTGATCCACGTCTTCAATGGTGATATGATCGAGCCCTTGGATTTTCTCCCTTGCTTCATCTCGTTGGCGTTCAACCTGCTCGATCATCCTTAGGGCCAATGAGCCTCCTGTAAACCCTGTCATTGACAGTCTGGAAAGCAACTTCTTCTAGGACCAACCTGTCGAGGACAATTTTGGGTAGCATATGAACAATGTTGCTACCCCAAATCCTGGTGTACAAAAAAGACTCACCAACATGCCAGTCACCCATTATAGCAATGAAAGCTCTGGATTCAGCTGAAAATGCGGGAGCTTCCTTCTTGAAGACTAAAAAATAGATATTGCCAACGAAGTGTTCACATATATATCATAGAACTTGGGTGCATGCTTAGTATCCCACAATTTTGAATAGTAAATGGGCACCGAGGGAGCCAATAACGTCCATTTCCATCCCAAATTGGGATATTGGAACTAAGTGCAAAATATATCATAAATGAAGGTTGAAAGAAGAAAATGGGTTTCTTTCTAGCAGTGGCCTTCTGGTAGTCTTGGATGGATTTTTTTAGTTCTAGCGACAAGATGGATGCCCATGGGAAAGAATCATCGATTGCTAAAACATGATGAGCTACTGGAACCCATTCAGCCTTGAAACCAGAACAATTAGGAAGGCCATACAGTCTCCATAACATAGCTGCCAATAAGGAATAGGGTTCTTTGAACCAGGTAATAGGGTAAAGGTCATCAGACCTCTGTGAGAATCTACTAGGTTCGTGCATCCAATATTTTAACATTTCATCGAAATTGAACCTATTTTGGAGGCTTTTTGTAACATCCCCGACCCTCCGACCGGCGAAGAGGACACTACCATACCATCATCTATCTGGGCAACTATCCCCATGAACATATACATAAAAACTAAAATGCTTTGAAAACTAGAACATGGATACATCATTACCATTCAGCGGAAGCAAAACCATACATTCAAGCATTCGGCATGTTCATTGTAATTCATTAAACAGTAAATACAATTGTAGAGATGAAATAGACAAGAATACTTATCTTTGAATGAAGCTCCCCACAACCAGCTATGTCGCTGCAACGTTCCACCCAACCATAGGCCAGTGTGCTCTTTAATCTCTCAGCAACACTGCCACCCCCGAGTTGGGCATGATTCCCCAAGGAATAAGGAACTAAGCAGGCTCACACATAGCCAAAGATACACAATAGTACATAGCCAAGCCAACGTAGTTGGGTTTATCAGGCCATCGGGGAGCTGGGAAAAGCTGACTGCTAAGCCGGTGGGCTCAGTGAAGAGCTAAGGACACCTGCAACAGAACTAGCCCGACTTCTAGAACACCCACACACACCCAACACAAGGAATCATTCCCTTCTCTGCTACACAGTCCCTCAGGCCTTGACTTCCCTTCCAGTGCTATTTAGGGGGTGTGGAGAAAAAAGCCAGCCCTCTAGCTCTGTCTATGAGGCTCCCGAACACACCAAGTTTATCAAGCAAACCAAACCTTCATTCCCACTTGAAAATAGTCCAAGGACCAACCACTGCATACACACAGCAAAATCGAGCAATTCACAGCTCTGGGGAAGAAAAAGGAAACATTACGGTAGCCCAAATGGTAATACACAGCTCCGACTGAGCAAAACGATCTCAGAGTTGTTCTTGGCCCTAACGTGGCCAAAACAACTCAACAACAATCCACACTCGTGGGGAAAAACAACAGCCACGATTTCTCCACTGAAAACTAAGGGAAAGACACACCTCGATTGGGAAAGGGATCAAACGCAATAGACTCTCAGCGTGGAGATGGATTCATATACACAGACCCACAAATTGAAGGAAATTACACATGCAGCCAAAATCACAAATGGAAGACTGAACCAGTCGTGGTATGCATGCATGAGGATAATATGCATGGCCAATCCAGAATCGTGAATGCCCAAAACAGCCTCCCAGCTCTCTGGGTGAGGGAAAAATCCCAACACCTGTGCGTGAGGAAAGAAAACGACTATCTTTGCGTGAGGATGGGCAAGAATGCAAGAGTGGGGTCGTATGGTCTCTTCTTGCCCACGTGAGGGTGAACGAGTCTCCTGGTGGAGTGTGCGTGTGGGCAAGGACTGACAGTCCTCCCACACACCACTGCCCAGCAATAACTGCCCAACTAACATCAAAGGTTTTTAATTTGGTAGTTGGCTGATTTAAACAAGGAAAGGTGAGTAAGTCAAAAGGGTGGGTGACAACTAAATGGGTTTATCAACTGACACTTGGATTTTTTTTTCTCATGAGCCCCAAGGGTTAAATAATTTCCCTCCCTATCCTTAGGAAAAGCATGCCCTTATCATTATGGTTGCATTGACATAGCTGGTTGTGGGTCTTTTTAATTAAAATGCATGTTTACATGATGCCAAATTTAATATGTACCGGATAGCACCATATACCATCGACAACAATTTTAATCGCCGAAACATAACACAATAAAATCGATGGTGGGGATTTTGCCTTTAGCTCCACACCACGATTAATTACAATATATACATCATATGCATTTTAATGCAAACAGGGTCAAAACCGAGGTGTTACACTTTTGCAAATTCTATGGTGAGGGGTTGTCTTACCGGTTTAAGGCCATAAGCCCTAATAAATACCTCAGGATGGAAATTAGCTAGCTGTGACCCTACACTATTGTTGAAAGAACGGTCTTTGGGGTTCGCATGTTCTACAATCCATTTGAACGCGTCATTATAGGGGAGGATAATAGGTCTAGCAGCAATAGAGTGAAGTCAGGAATCCCTTATTGTTTGGTAAGCCAATTGGTTGTCTTAGATATCAGAAAAAAATGTCATTGTCAAAAATTGCATAAACCTAGGCCATTCAATCTAGTAGGTATCAGTGATTCTGCCACTGTTATCTGAGAAAATACCAAAGTTCGAGTCCTTGGTTAACATATCCTTTTGGAGGTTCTTGCGACGGGTAATTCTTTCCATTGTTGGAAATTGGAAAAAATCTATTTAAAACAAAAACCCAACGGTAAGCGAGAAATCAAAACTAATTCAACTTTGACTACAATAATAAATTGAATGAAGAAATGATGAAGACACTAACCTGTAATCGAATTAGACTGTGACGACGTTGCCTAGTAAAAACACAGAGAAAATTCACATAGTGCAGTAATTCGCAACAGTAAAAAAATGGTAAATAAATTGTAAAAGACCAGCCTATATATAGATTTTTCGCGGGTCAAATTAGGAGTGTAGGATTAAAACAATTGGACGGTCGAGATGGCGGGATGCGGGATCATAACGCGAGATTTAAATTTTATTAACCATCCCGAATCCTGCATCCTATAATGCAGGTTGCGGGAGCTTGAAATTTATTATTTGCAAGTTTTCCATCCCGCAACCCACATCCCGAAATTTCGGGATGTGGGATACATGAAGTCAAAAGAAACGAAGTTTTATTAAATCTTTTCCGAAAACCCATATCCCGTAATTTGCGGCTTGTGGGTTGCGAGACCACACAACAAAATAAATCTATCAAACTACACCCGCATCCTGCACCCCGAAATTTTGGAATGCGAGTTGTGGGATGGAAAACTTGCAAATAATAAATTTCAAGCTCCCGCAACCCGCATTGCAGGATGCAGAGTGAATTTTTTTTTGCAAAAGATAGTCTTCCGCAACTCGCCCAAAAGTAAACAAATCATGCATAAATTCCAAAAATTCAACTAAGTTAGATCGAAGAAACCGTGACAAATGTTATGGGGATCCCAAAAGAACTTAAGAAATTTAAAAACAGTTACTTGTGTGCCTTTGCTTGATAAAATTGTCTGGAAAACTTGTGATGCTCCTAATGAAAATCAAGGAGCATTAAATACGACAGCTGCTTTTGGAGCTTTTGCAGGTGCTAACTATAACTCGGTGTCACAGCTAATTAAAGATCTCTGTAGTAAGGAAGAGGAACTACAGAAAGCAAGAAAGGATCTGGATGCATCTGAGGCATGCCACCTTAAGGATATTAAATTCCTTAAAGAAGAGCATCAAGATAAAGAGACATATTGGGAAAAAAAATTGAGAATGTGAAGCATCAGCTATTCATGCTTTGTTATTCATGAAATTACAGTTATTCTACATGGTAATGAAATTAATGATATTCATGCTTTGTTTCATGGTTGTTTGTAAAATGTTTGTTAACAAATTATAGTTATTGTTATATTTTTATTGGCTTGTTGATTATCACTGGTATGTTAAAGCAATGTTAATTGGTATATATAAATTTGTTTTCTTCTATTTCATATATCGTAAATGAATGCTTTTGTTTCACTTATGTCATTTATTATGTTCATGTCTTTAATTAGTTTTACTTCTTGGATGTATTGAATATTTTTAAGCCTCTTCGTAAACCTTATACAATATTTTCATTGAGATTTATTTCAACTTGGTTGTAGAGACTGATGCTAACTTGAATAATTGTGTGGTAAGAAAATAAATCACTTTTATATTTATCTTTTTAAATTGAAACCTAGTTTTATGTTGTATATCGATTTAGTCAAGTGGGGAGTCGATCATTGAAACCCTAAAGAACAGTTTTCCAATGACTAGTATTGGAGAACAACAATGAAAGATATATCAAGAAAGCTTTATAGTTTTTTAAACATTTTAATGCTTTGCAATTGAATAAGATAACACTATTAGTTATGTAATGTTTTATGGTTTTTTATTAAATTTGTTTTATCAATTTTGAGTTATTCTTCAGTATTTGCAGTATATTGATTATAGGTTGCAGATGTATTAAATGTGTTGATTTATGTATTGAGTTTGAGTTACAATCTTGACATATCAAATGTGCAATGAGTAATTATTTCCTAGCTATCAATAGTATATCATAACTGGGCTACTTAAAAGCTTTCACAATTACTATTTGAGTTTGCTGAGACAGTTTAGTCTAGAAGCCAAATATTTCAAATTTTCTTGGATCTTTATTGAAACAAAAGTAGATATTTTACATCAACAAGTGAGAAAAGAAAAACAATACATTTATACAGCAGACAATGAGAAGATCCAACCACAATTTGGTTTTAAAGACAAAAGAAACGAAGATTTATTCAATCTTTCCCAAAACCCGCATCGCGCAATTTGCGGGTTGTGGCACCACACAACAAAATAAATCTATCAAAATACGCTCGCATCCCACATCTCGAAATTTCGGGTTGCGGGTTGCGGGATCACATACAATACTTACAAAAATGCTCCTGCATCCCACATTCTGAAATTTCGGGATGCGGGTTGCGGGATGGAAACTTGCAAATAACAAATTTCAAAGCTTCCACAACCCGCATTATGGGATGCGGGATGCAGGATTCGGGATGCAGAATGAAATAATATTTACAAAATATAGTTTTCTACAACTCGTCCAAAAGCAAACAAATCATGCATAAATTCCAAAAATTCAACTAAGTTAGATCAAAGAAATGATGACAAATGTTATGGGGATCCCAAAACAGCTTAAGAAATTTAAAAATAGTTACCTTTGTGCCTGTGCTTGATAAAATTGTCTAGAAAATTGATGCTCCTAATGAAAAGTAAGGAGCATTAAATATGACAGCTACTACTGGAGCTTTTGCAGGTGCTAACTATAACTCAGTGTCACAACTGATTAAAGATCTTTGCAGTAAAGAAGAGGAACTACAGAAAGCAAGAAAAGGTTTGGATGCATCTGAGGCATGTCACCTTAAGGATATTAAGTTCCTTAAATAAGAGCATCAAGATAAACATACACAATGGGAAAAAAAATTCAAGAATGTGAAGCATTAGCTATTCATGCTTTGTTATTCATGAAATTATAGTTATTCGACATGTTAATGAAATTAATGTTATTCATGCTTTGTTTTGTGGTTGTTTGTAAAATGTTTGTTAACAAATTATAGTTATTGTTCTATTTTTATTGGCTTGTTGATTATCATCGATATGTTAAAGCAATGCTACCTGGTATATATAAATTTGTTTTCTTCTATTTCATATATCGTAAATGAATGTGTTTGTTTAAGTTATGTCATTTATTATGTTCTTGTCTTTAATTAGTATTACTTCTTGGATTTATTTGATATTTTTAAGCCTCTTCATAAACCTTTTTTTTTTCCAAGGAAAAAAAGCGTAATTTCATTCATCTTTCGAGATCAAAATTACATTCTGAATGATCACTAAAAAGTGATTCCGGTCGACCAAAAAATTGGTTCCAATGAAGAGACTGAAGGGTCTCCTATTAGAGAAGTTCAAAAAGAGCATACGCAGATGCTTTTTCATGAGTTTATGATCAATATCATAGATCTGATCAGATATCATCAAAAATAATATCAAAAAATATAGAGGAAATCTGTTACTGATTCCTTACATGCTACAGCCGAGCCACCTGTAATATAAATCATTTAAAAGCATACGATGATGCACTTCAAAACAGAACTGTTCGAATCCATCGTTCCATATCATTTACAAAGTTGAGATATTGTAAAAAAAACACGAATTAAAAGCTGAATAATTAACAGCTGCCACGATTCATTCCAAAAGAAAACCTGTCAAAATTCAAACTAGTTCTATGAACGGCCTGTGGTAATAGGCCTGCACTCTGCCATTTACTGTTTCTTTCATCATCCAAATACCTTCTGCCAGCCGGAGCCCTTCCTTGGAAGCTTTGTCCGCTTCCTTGTTGTTTTCTCTATAAACATGCCTGCAAGTGAAAGATTCAAGACGTTGGAGAAGCTGTCGAATGGAATAAATAACATGTGCTAATCTCAAGTGCCTGCACTCTTGGGTTTGGTTGATCCGGTTTATTACATTCATTGAGTCTCCCAGGAAATTTAGTATGGTACACCATTTTTCTAAGACAAATATCAGAAGAAGTTTAAGGCTCATTAACTCAGCAAAATTATTGGTGCCTCCCCCCAGTCCCATAGACATAACAAAGTAATGTGACTCTGATAGATAAAGAACAGCTCCTCCTCCGCACAAATTGTTCTGTGCTACCCCATCAAAGAAAGCCCACGGGGAGGATCTGTCGAGCTCCACTGCTAAAATCCTACGTTCTCTTGCAGCCCTTACGTGGATAGGAAAGGAATTGTAGAACCCCATGGCCAGAGCCCCTGTAATAGCCGGTGTACTTGGTAAATCCTTAAAGATTGCCTTGTTACGTGCAAGCCAGATCCCCCAGATGACCAACAGAGGTAACATTTTAAAATGTTTCTGTGTTGCCCTCCTCCACTAGGATTCCCAAGCAATCCCAATTGAATCCCCTTCCCACAGGCAATTGGAACCAACCAACGAAGAGACTTCCTTCCAAACTTCAATAGAGAAGCAACAAGTTAAGAACAAGTGAAAGGTAGTTTCCAGCTCCCTTTTACACAATACACACCAACCCGACCCTTGAAAGGTTCGCTTCTGTAGCACATCCCATGTAGGTACTTTGTTATTTAGGACACACCACATAAACAACTTGGTTTTTGCTGGACATTTAAGCCTCCACAAAGGCTTCCACCACCAGGCTTCATCCCTTTGTTCCACCCCTGCACTTAAAAATAAATACCCAGCCTTTGGAGAATATGTACCCCCCGGATCTGCATCCCAGACCAGAGAGTCTTCTTGATCTGAGAGTATGATATGTGCCCGGTCCAGCTCCCTAATGTAGATCTCCACATATCCAGTTCCCCTTTCTCCCAGCCCAATGGTGTTTGCCCTTCTCCAGAATTGAGTCCATGGTTCATCTAGTCTTGGAATAGCTAGCTGGTTAAGAGTAGTAATCCCAAAATGGCCAAGTTCCTCAATAACATCAGGTGGAAGTAGGTGTTGCTGTGTGCTGCCCACCCATGGATCCCTACCAATCAGAACACTTTCCCCATTCCCAACATCCCAAGCTAAATTGTTTTCGATCAGAGAGAAAGATTTGACAATCGCTTTCCATATCACCGAACCACCAGAATGTGTTTTCCTGGGATTTCTTATCCAGTCTAAAAGACTCTCACTTGGGATATATTTTTGTTTTATCACCCTAGTCCACAAGCTGCTAGTCTTCACCAGCCTCCAACCTCCCTTAGCAGCCAGAGCTTTTGAGAATAAGAAGATGTCCTTTAGACCCCAACCTCCTAGGCCTTTTGGGGTTGCAATTCTTTTCCAATTAACCCAGGGTGTAGTCTGATCATCCTTTTTTCCACTCCATAGGAATCTGAAGCATATCCTCCGTATCCTTTCAAGAATCCCTTTTGGGATCCAGGAAAGGGACATCCAGTACACCGGAATTGCCTCCAAAACAGCTTTAACTAGGACTAATCTTCCTACTCGAGAAAGCCACTTGTGGCTCCAAACCTTTAATCGTTTTTCAACCTTCCCAACCAGCCAAAACCAATCCTGTTTCCGGTATAAATTTGCTTTCAGCGGGAAACCAAGGTATTTGAGTCCATCATCCAGTCCAGCTGTAGTAATGGGAAAGTTCCTTGTAAATTCGGCCTCCTCTTCCGGTCTTAACAAATGAGTAGTCAAAGAAGATTTACCAAAATTTAATTCCATACCTGTAGCTTTTGAGAAAAGTACCAAGATCTCCTGCAATACTCGAGTTTCACCTCTGTCACCCGAACAAAAGATCAGTACATCATCCACAAAAAGTAGATGAGTAATACAGCAATTTGGAGCTAGTTTTATCCCTGAGAAATGACCATCTGCTCTTACTGCTCTTATAGCCCTACTGAGACCCTCAGCAACCAGAAGAAAAAGGAGCGGAGACAAAGGGCACCCTTGTCTTAATCCTCTTTCAGCATGAAAAAAAGGAGAGGTCGCTCCGTTGATCAGTACCGAGAAAGAAACAGTAGTTATACAAGACATAACCCAACGAATAAAACTAATGCCGAAACCCAAATGGGTTAGAAGCAGCCTTAAATAAAGCCAGCTGACTCTATCATACGCCTTAGAGAGATCAATTTTGAGAATAGACCCCTTCAGTCTTCTGGTCTTTAAGCTATGAAGGCCTTCCTGCGCAACCCCAATTGCCTCATGGATCTAACACCCTTCCAGGAAACCAAACTATTCATCAGAGACATGTGCTGAAAGGATAGCTTTCAGTCTCTGAGCGATTACTTTTGAGATAATCTTATAGATACAATTGCACAGAGAGATTGGCCTGAAGTCATTAAGGGAGGTTGCATTATCTGACTTTGGGATGAGAGCAATGAAAGTAGAGTTGAAGCTAGCCGGTATCCAGCTAGCCGATCTTGAATCTTCTATTACCTGCAGGAGATCCCCCCCCATGACCTCAAAGAGCTCCAGAAAAAATTATATCGTCCATCCATCTGGCCCTGGGCTTTTATCTTTCTGAAAGCTACCCAACACCTCCTTGAGTTCTTCTTCCGTGACTTCCTTCATAAGATCCCTATTGCCTCCCTCATCCACAAAGCGAGGAAACAGCAGTGCCATTCTAAATACCTCTTCTATGGATGCCTGAGGAGGGGCTTTGAACAAATGCTGAAAATGGTTAACCCCGCATCTAGCCTTATCTTCAAAAGAAACATGAGTACCCTCCTCATCCTGCAGGCTCCAGATAGTGTTAGTTACCTTTCTTCCTCTGGCATATGCATGGAAAAACTTAGTGTTATCATCCCCGCACTCCAACCAGATGGCCCTGCTTTTAAGTCTCCAAGCTTCCTCCTTTTCTAACAGCAGAGTGTTACGTCTACCCTCCAACCTTGACAATGCCTCCTTGGACTCTTGTGTTGTAAAACCACCTCCTTCTCCTTCATAAATCAACAGAAGTTCCGCTTCTACATTCTTCAGTTCAACTTCGTCTCTGTTTCTCTTTGCTACTGCCCATTCCTTAATTAACACTTTGAGTCTTTTAATGTTGTCAGCAAACTGGATGGCAGTCGATCTATCATTTTCCTCCCTGATAGGGTTCCAATGAGATAGGAACAGATTTTTGAATGACTCATCCTGAAGCCATGACTTATTGAATTTTAAAGGGCTCAGAGGATTGTTGGGCCCCTTTTTGATTTCAAAGAAAATGGGAAAATGGTCAGATAGGCCCCCACTGCCCACCCATTGTCTTACTAAGAAAATTCTGTCCACCAGCTGCTTAGCTACCAAGAAACGATCAAGTCGTTTCGCCACCCTGGAATCCCCACTCCGATTATTTCTCCAGGTCAGTTTTAGCTTAACAGGATCGATGTCCAGCAACCCCTTCTCCATCAATTTCTGAACAAAATATCCCGCCATGGCGTCCACCTGGGCATGAGGCCCCCAAATCTCATTATGCCCCATCGAAAAATTTAAGTCTCCACCCATCACAACCGTGTCTCCATTCACCAAAGGATTTTGAAAAAGAGAGTCCCAGAAAGGGTCTCTATTAAGATATGGCCCATAGACATTGACCACAAAAAGGGAAATCCCCAACTCTTCAGAAAAAACTTCAATACCCAGCACAGCCTCTGTGCCCCAGGAATTAATCAGTTTAACGCAACAATTTTTCCATCCCACCGCCAAGCCCCCAGAACGTCCTCTTGCATCCACAGTCACAAAAGACCACCCAGGTAGCCAACTTTCCAGCCTCTCCTGAATCACCTCTCCTTCTCCTATAGTCTCTTGTAGTAAAATCACATCCAGGTGTTCAAGAGTAAGCACCCTGATGAAGGCTGATTTCTTGCCAGCCCCAGCCAGCCCCCTGCAATTAAAAGACAAGACCTTCATATTCGGCCTTTCTTCTTGGCCTTCTCCGCTCTAAGGGCCGTTTCAATCGAAATTTGTTTTCCTCCCAAGAGGTCCTCCTTGGCTCTAGATTGAGCCTTGAAAAGATTTGTCTTTCTACCCCTACCTCTTCTTACCGGCGACGAATTTTTACCCAGCCCAAGAGAAGGCTTCTGACTTGATCTTAAAAAATAGCCCGAATCCACAGAGTCTGTAGGGGAGGGGCAGGTCTCCTCTAGGTAAGAGACAGGGTCTGGTTCCAGGTCAATAGTGGGGAGTTCAGACACGACAGGAAGGGGAGCTGGTTCGAAAGCAATAGAATCTAGAGCAGCATGAGTACCCACCCCCGGGTCTGCATCAGCAATGACATGGTGCACAGGGAGAGACAAAGGGATTCCATTCTGTCCCGAGAGGGAAAGCTTCCTCAATCCTTCTATCCAATCGTACCCAAGAAAAGAGACATTTTTCAAAAACAAATTCACATTTGACAGAAGAGGAAGAGAGGGGTTCCCAGGGTTAGAATGATCCCCTGGAGCTGTGCCAAGTATCGGTGGAGAGACCTGAGCTGGAGTATCTCTGAATCCTTCGTCCACCATAACATCAGGAGGGATCAACTCTTCTGAAGGCGGGTCGCTTCCCAAATCATCCGTAGAAGTCTGGGCCGATCCAGAGGAAGCTTCAATCTTCTGCAAAGGTCCTTTAATCGAAACCCCAGGACCTTTCCTTCTACCACCATTCGGGAGCCACCCCGGCAAAGAGCAAGCTGAAGCCAGATGCCCATAAGCGTGACAACGTCTACACCGGAATGGAACATTTTCATAATCCAGAGTTTGTGGGATGATCACCGGTCCCCAATCCAAATTAATTGATTCTGCCAGGCCCTCCCTAAGATTAATATTAACCAAAATCCTGGCTACCTTCTTCTCCTTGGTTTCTACAAAGGAAAGATCTGCCTCAAGGAATGTCCCAAGGATATCTCCTATCCGTCTGAAGTGATACACATCCCAGAAGTGTAATGGAAGCGCAGGAAATCGCACCCAAATGGGTAAAACATCCACTCTTTCTTTGCTAGCATCAAACAGAGGGCTCCAAGGCTTCAGAAGGACAGGGGAGTGATCAATATGCCAACATTGGGACTGAATCCATCTAATGTCCTCCTCCTTCTCCAGGTTGACCGCAAACCAACCTCTGTTCAGTGTCTCCACCACCGGCACGTAGCCAATCTGTGTGCCCCATGACGACGCAGCCCATTCCTATATGGTGTTTTTCGCAAAATTTCTGCCCAAGACTCTCCCAACCAAGGTACACTTCGCCATTTTTAACACGCTATCCCAAGCTAAATCTTCACCGACCGCATAGTTTCGGACCAGTTTCTTTTTTATCCAGTTCTTTTGTCTCCTCTTGGATGAACCACTATCCACTCTCCTCCCATCACAATCACCTGGATCTCATAAGCAATCACCAGAAAGGTCCCTTCTCGGCGACTCAAAACCTCTCTGTTCCGCTACAGCCAACGGCACCCTCCACTCATCCTCCAAAGATTCTCTGCTCGAGACCTTTCCATGCAAAACTAGTCCAACCTCCCTTTCTGCTTGCACCTGTACAACTCCCTTCACAACCTCGTGCCCTTCCTGAGTAACAGATGCCGAAAACCCTACCTTCCAGGTGAAGAGAGCTCCCGATTCTCTCCAGCTCGATGACCCCAGCGAATCCTCCGGCCGCTAAGAAGACTCCACCAGTGGATCAACCGTCAACAGCTCCGGCGAGAGAACAAGGAAATCCGATGGGGACGTAACGGCCTCCACCCCCATAAAAGTGCCGGTTCCCCCAACTTCCTGACCCAGTCTTGGGAAATCCACCAACTGCTCCATAAAACTTCCACCTGGCACTTCCCAGATGTCAGAGCTCTCCATCCTAACACTGGAATAATATACCATGTCCAGATCCTCCATTAATCCTAGGGTATAAACCGTAACATTCAATAAACCCTCTGTCAGCTTCAAAAACTTGTAACCCCACCTCATCACCGTCACAGGTTGTAGACCGCCCTTTCCAGCATCTTTCAACAGGAAACCACCGCGCGAAGCATAGGCAAATACAGTGAAGAGGTAGGAGGACCACAAAAGGCCAGGGCAGACCCCTAGCCAAAGCTAGAGGCACTGTCCATCCGTACCTGCAACCAAAACCCTACGCCATCACCATCACTGCTCCTCTTCATCGATCATCAGAGGGTGAAGTTCAGCCTCTTCATAAACCTTATACAATATTTGCTTTTAGATTTATTTCAACTTGGTTGTAGAGACTGATGCTAACTTGAATAGTTGTGTGGTAAGAAAATAAATCACTTTAATCTTTATCTTTTCAATTATTGAAAGTTGGTTTTATGTTGTATATCGATTTAGTCAAGTGGGGAGTCGATCATTGAAACCCTAAAGAACAGTTTTCCAATGACCAGTATTGAAGAACGACAATGAAAGATATATCAGGAAAGATTTATAGTTTTTGAAACATTTTAATTCTTTGCAATTGAATAAGATAACACTATTAGTTATGTAATGCTTTATGGTTTTTTATTAAATTTGTTTTATCAATTTTGATTTATTCTTCAGTATTTGCAGTATATTGATTATAGGCTGCGGATGTATTATATGTGTTGATTTATGTATTGAGTTTGCATTACAATCTTGACATATCAAATCTGCAATGAGTAATTATTTCCTAGCTATCAATTGTATATCATAACTGGGCTACTTAAAAGCTTTCATAGTTACTATTTGAGTTTGCTGAGACAGTTTAGTCTAGAAGCCAAATATTTCAAATTTTCTTGGATCTTTATTGAAGCAAAAGTAGATATTTTACATCAACTAGTGACCAAATAAAAACAGTACATTTATACAGCAGACAATGAGAAGAGTCAACCACAATTTGGTTTTAAATACTTTGAAGCAAGTAAGCTTTCCTCTTATTTCCCGCGTTTGACATATCAATTGCCTTGCATTCAAGAGTATCTAGAAAAAGAGAAAGGTGGAGAAATGCGTAGGCCTGAAAGAGATGTAACTCTTGATATTGCAGTGAATGTAAGCCCTTGTCTATCAATGTTTCCAATATCTATTGTTACATTTTGTAGGGTCATACCTTGGGCTTTATGAATTATTAAACCCCATGCCATTCGAAGTGGTATTTGTCTACGAGATCCTCTTGTTATTGCAGATATTGGAAGATAAGTAGGATTAGATTCATCCCATAAGGGTCCTTTGTAATGCAGGAATTCGACAACAACAAATGATGGCAAGGTAGGAGTTTCTCATTTGAGTTGTAGACAATATGAATGACTTTTCCAAGTGAGCCATTAACAAGTGATGTTTGAACCCATAAATTAGCAGTTAACATGACTTGTGGACCAACAACAAGAAGGACCTTTAATGCCAATTGTTCATCATCAATGGAGTGATGGGAATTTTGGTTCCTTTGTTCTGCAAACCAATGTGTAATTAGCATATTAAGTTGTTTCAACATGTGTTTGTTGTGCAGTGCAATAGAGCAATTTGTGGGATACAAATGGATAGATTGTTCAAATGATGAATTTTCGACATGTGAAAGGCATGAGGTTGTTCTTGTCATTAGGAGTGGCCAGTCTTCAATAGTTGGTGTTGCATTTCGAAGGTTTAAAGAGTTGTCGAAAATCAGTTTGAGAAGGACTATTTCCTTGTTGTCGAAAAATTGTTTCGAGCGTGATAAAAGTATCAAATGTATGCCAAAAAGTAGTTCCAACGGATGAGCTTGCATACATGGGGATTTCTTTTACAAGAGGCAATTGTCCGAAGTCACCAAGAATAATTATGGAGTTCTTCTTGAGCACTTGGCGAAGTTCTTCTTGAAGTTTTGAAAGGATTGGTGTTCAAGCCTAGTGCATTTCACCAATGCGTATTCAAAGAGTAGAATGCATTGTAGATGCATATATGTTAAAAGCAGCAACACTAGTTGGAGCAAGGAGAAGAAGTGGGGAGGCATTTTGTTCAGATGCAGTTTGAAGTGCAAATTTGAGGCAAGATATGAGGTAAGATTTTACGGTTCCAGCAGTACCTGGAATCACCAGTTTTAGCGGTTGGGCATATCTAGTGTTTCTGAAATGGGACATGATAAGATCAAAGGCTATGCGTTGTGTGGGAGACAAGGAATTGGGTGAATTGGATAAGGATGGGATGTCTTCATGTAGTTGGATGGACAAGTGATTGAGGTCAATGAATGATGTTGTTGTCTCATGCAATGGGTGGGTATATTGTTATGTGACCAATTGTGATTTTTGTCAAATTCACGATGTCCAAGCATTTCAAGGTCATTAACTTGGATGTTATTGTCTAGTCTCATTTGAGAGAGAAGTTCCCATTCATCCATGGTATGGGGAAACAGAAAGGTAATATCATCAAAGTTTGAATCATCGGATAAAGGTGTAGAGGGTTCTTCTTATGCATGTTCAATATTCCACACAGCATATGTGCCTTTAATGTGATGCCAATGAGAAATAATTTCAGAAGTTGTGGTTCCAATATCGTGAGGGATGGACCGAAAAGGTTTGTACAGAAGAGGTTCACTCCAACAAAACAATTCAAAAGATGAAGAATCAGAGGGAGGAATGGAAATGAAATCTGGATAGACTCTAACAATATTGTCATGCAAGTTTTGTTTCCATGGATGTTTTCCTATTAGGTGAGAAAGACCAACAACGAGCAGCTTCAAGCAGAGTTAGATGTTCAAGAGAAATGGGTATTTGCATGTAAGAAAAAATGAAGGAGGGCGTTGCAGGGATGTTATTAGTGTCATTAGAAACATGGCGGAAGACAGTTTGGCTCACGTTTAGGGAAAAGAAGTGACGGATACAAAGCACAAGAGGAAGTTTTTGTAGCATGTGACACGTCTCTTGTGCACTAATGTCTCTTTCTGCAACTGTTTGTGCAATAAATTGTTTGATTGGCTGAAGAATGGGGCTGTCACTTGGTGCAACATGTGCAAGGTGAGAGAGAACAACATGGTAGGTTTCTAATTTTGGCTCTACTTTCGATGCATACTTTGAAATGTATTTGAGAACATCATGTTTACAAAGAACAGGTTGGCAATCAACATTATCCCTCTATATTGAAAGCATGGTAGAGTTGTGAATATTTAGAAGGGGATAATTTCTTGCAGGATTGTAGGTTTTCTGTCCATTTGGATCAATGAATAACGAAGAAGTAGCTTGTAGCTCATATGGAAAACCATAGCGACATTGAACAGATGTTCTGTTTTTTCGAAGGCAAGTTGACTCTGAACATTTGGTGTGCCTTTGAACAAAATTGACAAGTTCTTCATGGTCAGCTGAGTAGTTTGATGCAAATATCGATGGTGATGCAAGACTGCATGGATCATTTGTATTAGAATGGTGTGACCCAGATCTAGACAACTGGGAATTACGAGGATTCCAAGCTGTCACATGTGTGTCAAAAAGTTCTTTTGCAACTTCAACTGCAACATCATCTTCCTAATCTAACGTGTCCATATTTGGTGCATTTTCTAACCAAATAAAACCATGAATGTGTGTGGATCCTCTATGCTACCATTCATATCTACATGGGAGGAAAAAGCATATATTAGAAATAAATTGTATAAAGTGAAAAATAGGAAGAGAAAAATAGGAAGGAATAGATGGTATAATACCTGCACCAATAATCTGTTATATGAAAACCTTTTTGAAGCACCTATTGAAGAAATGTTTTGAATTTATTGTGCATGTATTGTGATGTAACATGTGGATTTGATATGATATTGTGAACCTTCCATTGATAGTCTTGTCGTAAACCACTAGGACGTTTAGCAGGCATTAGAGCATGCAAATCTGGCCATTTTGTGTCAGCTACACTAAGGGTGAAGAAGAACGTTGGTGTACCTTGTTGATTGATCATATTTGTCGGTTCAGCTCTACTTTTGTTCCAATACGAACGTGTTCCACGTAATGAAGACCCAAATCTTGCGACCCGCTCGCCAATTTTCTCATTAGGCATGTCTTGCAATTGGTTGACAAGCTCAAGTATTGTGGGAGGTAGTGTATCTGCAAGATTTTTTTGACAAAAACAGAGGTAGTAGCATTACTTCCATGACGCATAATTAGATTGTATATGTAGTATCGGAAGCAAGGATGTTGTCATGATAGCAAATGAGGTGAAGTGCATATTCATGCATATCAACCTCATGAATGCGTGGTTGTAATAACACTGATGTACCTATGGGAAACAAAGTTAGAAAAGCCATGGAAAGAAGGCCTTCTGTGTTGTACTCATTGATAGGGGACATTTCTATAGGGGGGCAATCAATGGAAGGTGGTAGTGGGATGTTTGGTATGTGTAACAGCTGTCTAATTTCTTCAACCTCAGTTCTAGCATTATTTTGTGTTCAAATAAATGACGAGGATTCCAATTCATAAGGTTCAAGTGAATTTGGTGGTTGATATATACAGGACAAGCTTTGTTGATGAGATAATGTAGCATTGCTATTAAGATGTTGAATCAAAGGTGAAATGTCTTCTGAAATAAGAGGCAAAGAAGCTAATGCAATTGGGTTGACTTGTACATCCTTGTAGTATGGGTCATTTGCCATTTTGAATTGAAGGGTAGCAAGAACATGTGCTCAACTAACAAACAGTTCATATGGATTGTTTGTAGAATTGCATTTCCGAACAACGAGGATGTCGAGTTCTGATACTAAATGCGGTGGGTATGTAGCAATATTGGAAATGTCTTGGGGGAAGCAAATAGTATGGCCAGAGTATTTATATTGGCCACCATGAGCATGTGTCACTTGCAAGATTGGATTAGCACGACTAATGAGCATTTCTTCAACTTGTGTAAGTACTGCAAGGATAGCTGGTTGGTTTCCCAGATCCATATTGTTTTCCAATGAAAAGCGATGGCCTTTTCGTTCTAGAATACAACGAGAACAAGCGTATGCACCATGGAATTTTTTTGTTACAATACCAGGGTAACATTCTTTGCAAATTGAGCAAACATGCATATCAGCTAGTTGGTCCATTTTTTTACGAAATCGTTGATGTGCATCATTGAGGTGGTTGTTCAATGGATTTGGCACAGGAGATGGAAGTGAAGTTGAGTCGACAGGTTCCACAAGAGAAATTGAAGAAGACATATCCATAGGCAGACGAGCAGCCCTGGAAAGAAGACATTGTTTCTTGTTGTTTCTCTATTTTGTGCATATAAAACTCTTCTTCATGCATTAGCTTGTTCATTGTCATGATTTGGCATAATGCCTACAAGAAAATTGAAAACTTGTTAAACACTTAGAAGCTTTGATTGTTGGCAGCAACACATTTTTTATATGTATTAACTGCAAACTATATGGATATAAAGCAGCAGATAAAAAACAAATGTTAATTCATTGCATATGGGGAAGTAAGAATGTAGCTTAAAATAATATAACTGGAGTAAATTTTGTTTTTCAAGTTGTAGCTTGATAATTGTAAGAAAACAACAATATAGAAGAACAAAGTGTAGTGTGAGAAAGTATATATGAAAAAAAGTAACTGTAATTATTGTTATGTACAGAGTAATGAAAAGTTGTGCTCAGAAACAAGAGAACAAAGTTGTGCATTTTATAAAAAACAGAATAGCAAAATAGTATTGTTTTTAAAAATTACCATATAGGTTTTATCAAAATTTTGTGTAAGAAATGGTAAGTGATAGCTTGTACATTGGAAGTATGAGACTGCAAGAAAGTGGTGCTATAAGAGAGTTAAAAAAATACCCTGCTATGTTGAACAATGAAACAAGGAGTTAAAATTGAGAATTGAAAGCATTCATTATAAACAATGAAGAATGGTTAAGTATCAAGTTGAAAAAACATATGTATTTATGTGTCCATATGAAATTGTCGTTTATGTGTTTTCAACCATGACAATTACAACTTTTAGGCATGCAACTACATAGAAGGTCTCTATTCTAATTGAAAGAGTAAGAAGTAATTTTTTGTTGCAGATCTTCTGTACTATTTCATCAAGTGATGTTGTTGCAGTTGAGAGAAGACACAGATCTTTTGCAGAAACTCTCATGAGTTGGTTTGCATCATCATCAAATGCTATCACACCATGAAAGTATCCAGTGACATCTTCCAAGTCAACCTTTAGTATATATCGGTAGTCACATTCAAGAAACTCTCCATCACATTTAGCACAATGTCAAATGTCTCCAACTTTGTGGGAAATATTTTTCATGCATTGTATTCCATCAACAAAAAGAGGGCATGCAAGGAAATAAAATTCATCCATGTTAACATTTGTGATGGTTGCTACAAGAGAGTACCAAACAGGTTTTTCAGATGATTGAAGAGTTTGTAGGTCATTGATGGTAATGAATTTTTGAGAACCAGAATGAGAGGCATTGAAATTTCGGCTCAATGATGGTGATGTTGAGCGATATCCATTGTCATGAAACCATTTTTGGAGAACTCAAGTGTCTTCAATTTTTGGGTTTACAAAAAGAGTAGTGTTGGAAATAGTTCCAACAGTTTTTCCATTAAAATCTGTAACACGACCACCTTTGAATGCTACAACTGGAGGCGTAGGTAAACCACACAAATTGGCAACCTCAACTCCTTCAATTTGGCAACGCTCTCCCCAAAGTGTTGTTTCAATACTATAGCCTGACATGTCACAGAGTCCAATAGTGCACTTAACAGTCTCAACACCATCTTGTTTTTGTATTGTGGATGTAGGAGAAACTGAAATGACAAGCCCAACAAGGTCCACCATGGAATTGATAGGTATACTTTGTATCTCCTTAATAGTTTTAAAGTTAAAGCAATAAAAATGTATTAAGGGGTATTCATTTAAGCATGGTTGGATGGTTGAGGAGGAACCTAGGAAATCTCATTCTGGCTTTTCAAGTGAGTTCACCTGGTTTAATGAGGAGACCTGTACCAGCAGGAAAAGGTTGACAACACCATGTAGCAAGAGTGAAACTGAATCTTTAGTTAGCATACTCTCCATAGCGTGACAGTTATATTTTCCTGAGAAATGAAACATGGCCATATTTAATTTAGTTATTTATCTTAAATGAATGTTTTGAATATTCATTTAGTCTAATCATTTAATATTTTATTCAGGATCCCACGGTAAAATTTCGCTATTTTGTAATCCCGCAACCCGCATCCTGCAATTGCGGGATTACAAAATAGCGAAAATTTTATTTATCCCTTTTTGCAATTCGTAATCCCGCAAATTGCGGGTTGCAAAAACACACAACAAAATTGGAATTTGGGATTTGGCGTTTGCGGCTTTCGAATCCCGCAATTGCGGGATTACAAAATAGCGAAATTTTATTTATCCCTTTCTGCAAATTGTGGGTTGCAAAAACACACAACAAAATTGGAATTTGGGATTTGGCGTTTGCGGCTTTGGAATTATGCACAGCAAAAAGCGGAAGATGGAAAGAAGTTTATTTCCTGGGTAAAAATGTATTAATATTTTTATTGCCGAGAAAAAAAATATTAGGGAATACTATATTTTGGACCTCCCGTTTCTGCACGGAGGAATTCGAAAATTGGAATAGTCTTTCACAGAAATTTTTTTATCTTATTTTTCAATTTTTTCTTTCATTCCATAGACCAAAGGTGGAATTCTGAAATATATTTCCCTTATATGTTGAAAAAACTTGAATGCCTCGTTCCGCACTACGGAATTGATTTTTCTTTGGAGAAAATTGACTCCCTCGCTCTGCACTGCGGAAAGAAGAATGCCAAAACGTGGCCAAAGTTCTATTTACATAAATAACTTTTCCGCCTTTCTTACCTCAGAAAGCTGAAAGCGGAAAAAGAAAAACCTCAAAGTTCCTATTTTCACAACATATCAGCAATAACAACAAAACAAAGCAAGGGTGTTTGACCATCTCATAATCAGACTAAATGAATATTCAAAACATTTAACCAGACTAAAGGAATACCTGCAAATTTAAAGAAGGAAGGGTGTTTGACCATCTCATAATCAAACTAAATGAATATTCAACACATTTAACCAGACTAAAGGAATACCTACAAATTTAAAGAAGGAAGGGTGTTTGACCATCTCATAATCAGACTAAATGAATATTCAAAACATTTAAGCAGACTAAAGGAATACCTGCAAATTTAAAGAAGGAAGGGTGTTTGACCATCTCATAATCAGACTAAATGAATATTCAAAACATTTAATCAGACTAAAGTAATACCTACAAAATTTAAAGAAGGTGTGAAAACTTTTGTTGGAAACTGTAATCAATTTGTGGTTACCTAAAGGTCTGTTTATATGTGCAAAGTAAAGGCGGTGCAACAACAAATGCAGTATTGTAACAAGATTTTGAAGATCGTCATAAGCTGAGCAAAGATGAAGATATTGACCCATGTCTGAATCATATGACAAGCTTTCTTGCATTAATTGAGCAACAAGGCATTGATGAAACAATAATGCCAGTGGATGTAGGGACATGGGCAAAGTGTATTCAATTGAGTGAAGCACCAATGAAATGAAACCTCGACCAAATTGTGAGCCTGTTGGACCGAAATTTAGGCTAAACCCACAAAAACTGTTGAACAAAAAGTTTCGCAAAATCCTTGGCGTAAAGTCTTGTCAAGGACTATGCCAAATTGAGAGAAATGAACTGCATCGAAGGACATTGTGAAAACACGCAAGCCACATGTTAGAAAAAACATGCTAAACACCAACTGAAAAGAACGATCCACAACTGGCAATCAATCCATCAAGTCCATCAATCCATTCACGTGCAACACCGGTCGTAACATAGAGGACACTTGTGGTTTGCGGGACATAAGTTCCCTAATCAAGATTGCAGAATCGGTGTCATTCTGTATGTAGCTTTTTGGGTTTCCTTTTACTTGACTATTGTATAGTAAGGCAAGGTCTCCTACCAGCAGGTTTTTGTGTTTGATGTTTCGATCGTGCCATGCCTTTTGTTGTTGTTTCTGGATTTCCTGATGTTGTAATGCAATTAGTCAGTGTTCTTCAAGCTTACTTAGTTGTAGCAGTCGGTCCTTTCTTCCTTGTTTAACATCGACATGTAAAATCTCTGCGATAATAGGTGTCTGTTGTTGAAAGTGTAGAGGAACTACTGCTTCTTGTCCATAAACTAGTCGAAATGGTGTTTGGTCGGTTGAACGCTTCTATGTTGTTCCGTATGCTGATAGTACTGCATGTATCTTTTCATCCCAGTTGTCTTTTTCGATGTTACATATTTTTGTTAATCCTTTTGTTAATGTTTTGTTAAATGCTTCAATTGCTCCATTCGACTGAGGGTGGTAATCTGTACTCCGACGGTGGTCGATTTGGAATTGATCTGTTAGTGTTTTAATAGTTTTATTAATGAAGTGTGTTCCTTGGTCACTGATTAGGGTTAGTGGACATCCAAATCTGGTAATGATATTCTCATAGATAAACTTAGCATCTATCTCACTGGAACATGTGTCGACTGGTTCTGCCTCTGCCCATTTGGTTACGTACTCAACTGTAGTTATTATGTACCTTGCACCTGTTCTTTTTGCTGGTATGGGAAATGGTCCTATGAAGTCGATGGCCCAAATTTCAAATGTCAAACTTGGGTTTACTGACATCAGGGGCATTTCTGTACTAGGCAGTTTTCGACCCAGCTGTTGAAATCTATCACATTGGCTTACAAAATTTTTGCAGTCTTTGTAAAGTGTCGGCCACCACAACCCTGATTGTTGGATTTTCTTTGCAATTGTGTCTGCTTGGAAATGTCCTCCGGTAGGTCCGTAATGTGCTTCATGCATAATATTATTTCTTTCATGTTCCAGTACACACCTTCTGAGGGTGTCGTCTAAACCCATTTTATATAGGAATCCATTTATGAGGCTATAAGGTGCAGCTTTCATGGCTAAGATCTGTTTCTTCTTCGTATTCATGCCTTCTGGTGCTTGCCCGTTTTCTAAGAACTGTGTTATTTCCTCCAATTTTTTTGGGACTGCTTCTATTCGAAATGGATGTGCATACGGTAAGTCATCTTCGACTCCTGTCGGTTCCTCTCTTGTGTCGATTCGGGATAAATGGTCGGGACCAACATTTAACTTACCTGGTCTGACAACGACTTTGAATTCGAATTCTTGGAATAGAAGTAGCCATTGAAAAATTCTTCCATGGTGTAGAGGCTTATTTACGAGGTATTTTAGTGCTTGGTGGTCGGTGTAAAAGATAAATGGATTAGCTAGTAGGTAGTGTCGATATTTTTGTAGTGCGAAGACCATTCCGAATGCTTCTCTTTCTGTTGTCGAATAGTTTCTTTCAGCTTTATTTAGTTTTCTGCTACTGTAAACTATAGGGTAGTCCATTCCATCATCTCCTGGCTAAGTTAGGATTGCTCCTATTGCTAGGCCTGATGCGTCAATGTGTACATGGAATTTGGTCGACCAGTTTGGAAACCTTAGGATGGGTGCTTTGACTAGCTTTCTTTTTAGTTTTTAAAATGATGTGTTGCACTCCTCTGTCTAGTCAAACTCTTGATCCTCTCTTAGCAATTCTTTTAGTGGGTATGTCATATCTGAATAGTGTCTTATGAATTTTCTATAATATCCTGTATGACCAAGTAGTACACTAACTTGTTTTGGATTCATCGGTGGTTTTAAGTCGAGGATGGTTTTTATTTTTGCGAAGTCGACTTTAATACCTTCTTTACAGACAATGTGTCCTAATACTATCCCTATAGGAGTTAGAAATATGCACTTCTTGATGTTCAGAGATAGTTGGATTTGTTTGCATCGTTTCAACATAAGCCTTAGCCATTTACAATGGTCTTTCAGTGTAGAGTATATTGTCCAATTGTTGAAATATACTACCATTGTTTTGTAAATGTACTCCTGAAATGTTTTAACCACAATCCTTGAAAAGACTGCAGGTGCATTTTTCAGTCCAAAAGGCATAACCCTGTAAGCAAATGAGCCAAATTCACATACGAATGTTGTCTTTTTCTGATCTTCTTTGGCTATTGGTACTTGATTATAACTTGAGAATCCATCTGTAAATGAGTAGCATTCATGTCCCGTGACCTCATTTAAGATTTCATCTGCATAAGGAGTTGGAAATGGGTCTGTTAATGTAACTTTATTGAGTTCTCTGAAGTCGAAACAGATCCTTAGCTTGGTTGGATCATGTTTCTTTGGTGGAACCATTGTACTTGCCCATTCTGATTGGTCAATATGGTAGATAATTCCTGCTGCAAGCATGTTATCAATCTCTTTATTGACTATCTCTTTGTATTTATGAGCTAGTTTATATGGTCTTTTCTTTACAGGTTGAACATCAGGTTTAATGTCGATCTTCATTTTACCCATTTCATGTACTAGACCTTTGAGATCCTTATAGTCTCTAGCAAATACATCCTAAAATTCTTTTAGTAGGTTTACTATCTCTGTTGTCTGTGCTTCAGTCCAGTAATCTCCAATTTTTTCTATTTTTGGTTGATCATCGTTTGATATGTCGACTTCTTTGATTTTCACTTTAGCGTATAACCATTTAGGGGCTTTTGTCTCATTGATTAGTCGACTCCCTTCTTTAAACTGTGAAAATGTAGCAGGAAAGTCTGCTGCAGTCATTCAGTCAATGTCTTCCTTGTCGGTTGTCTCGACTTTGAGTACTGTGCGAATTGGTTTTGTCGTTTCAACATGGTTTGATTTCCATCTAAAGCTTTTCCCTTCCGAATTTTCATTTTCCATTTGTAGTCTTGTTGACTGTGGAATTGTCCTGGTTTGTATGTTATTGCATTTTGTTGTCAGTCGGTCATGTTTTAGGGTTTTGTTTTTTGTCGGTTGTACCAATGCTTTGATCTGTTTTTCTGTTTCGACCAAATTCTCATTTTGGGGTACAAAGTTGAAATCTTTGATAAAATTCTCTTTGAGTTCATGCCATAGGAATGTTTCACCTCGAGCTTCTTCCATTTTGTACCATTTGTTTGGTAAGTCGGGGAGTGTTGATGCGAATAGGTGTGGCCATGTATGTTCATCTTTATATCCAAGTCTTCTCCATTCTTTTTCACATGTCTTTATGTGGTTTTTTGGATCTTGTCCTTAGGTAAATATAGGTATCTGAGCCTAGTTGGTTAACTTCTTTCCTCCAAATATTTCTACAAAATAAGTCGAAGTTGTTGTCCATGTCTGCAGCCTTGACTGATGGGTATCCCACCATCTAGAAGCTTGTCCTGTAAAAGTTTCCACTAAGCTTTGTAGTCGGCCATGTTCACCAATGTTCCTAGATACTTTCTCTACGTGCATAACTGGTGATTCTCTTTCTTTATATCTTGGGATTTTTGCGGTATTTATATTTGTTGGTTTCAAGGTAGGATATTCCCTCGTTTTCTTCTCAAATATTTTTGGGATGATGGACACCACAAAGCATTATCTGACTGGTTTCTTCTGTAGTTTTTGAATGGTCCATCATCCTCTTGCTTTTGTTTCATAGTTTTCAACCTCCCAATCATATAGTTCTGTGTCTGAATTGTATCCTACTGAGTCTTGGTTTCCTAAGTAAAGTTCACCATATATATTAGGTTATGTGTAATCTTCATTATTCTGTATCTGATATAGTTGTCGGATGTCAACTTCTTCATCAATTGGTTCTGTCCAAGGTTCTCCTTGGGATGGGTGGATAGGTACTATGACTTTTTGTCCATTCCCTTTTAATTTTATTCTTTCTTTGTCTAAGGATATCGAGGCTTTCATTTTTCTCCCCCAAGGTCGACCTACTAACACTGGGAAGGAGCTGGATCCTTCCTTAGGGTCAATAATTTCAAAGTCGACTTTGGTCGATATTCCTTTTATCGTGGTGTCGACATTTTTCTAGACTCCAATAGGTTCAATTAGGCCTTGGTCGGCTAGTTTCAGGTATATGCCTGACTCGTATAATCGAGGTCTGCCTAACTGTTCCCATGTGTCTCGAGTCATAATATTTACCTGTGATCCGAAATCGAGCACGACTTGTCAGACATGGTATCCTTCAATTTCCAAGTCGACAAGTGGGTCGGCATCACTTTTATCTTTTTGGTTTAGACTGCAAATACTCTTTGTTTGTTTTTTGTTGTTGTGTTTTATTTTATACAGTAAGTCAATGAATTGAGATACTGTTTTATCTTTTTGTACTGAGTGTATTAACTCTTTTACTGTGTTATGTCGGTTGTCATCAGCTTCTTCTTATCGGGAAAATTCTTTAAATACATTGGTTGCATCTTTATATATTTGTTTTTCTTTAACTGGGTTAGGATAAACATTCTTTTCTTTTATTTTGCTTATTCGTGAGTTATCATTCCCAATTTTGTCCCTTGTCGGGTTACTATATGCAGATTCTTTGTATTAATTATATCATGTTTTTGCACACATGACAAGACATTAACATTTTTCTTCTTATTTATTTTTTCAAGCATAGTAGGGCAATCCTCTAATGAGTGATCCCCTACTCCACAACTAGTACAGAATTTTAGGTCAGTCCTGTCCTTGTATGGACAGTCTACATATCGGTGTCCTTCCTTGTAACATGTGAAACATTAGATGGGCCGATGTGGTCGGTTGTCTCGATTCCCAGAGAATCGACCTCGACTTCCATATTGTCGAACCGACGCTCGTATCGACAACCTTCATATCTTTGATTATTTTGGTTGTTTTGCGCATTGTTTCGTTGCTCATTGTTTTGTGCGACTAAATTAGTCTGGTAGACTGCGTGGTAATTCTATCGGTTTTTTAGGTTTAGATGACAGTCGGTCGTGCCGTGATTCTTTCTTTCACAGATAACACACCAAGATGCTTTGCCATTTTTCATGTTAAATGGGAAATCTTTTGTCGTGTGATCACCATGGTCTTGGAAAATGTTGCAAAAACACTTTGTTTGCACAAATCAAATGTCCTGTCGGTTGATATTCTGTCGATAGTTGTCTTTTGAATGTCCGACCGTCGAGCATTTCGTGCACCAAATATCCTGACTCTTAAGGTTTAGTTCTTTTGATAATTTCTACACGATCTCAAGCTGTTCCTCCAGTCTATGATCCGTGGGGTATGTTGGAATGTCTTCATTCATTTCTACTTGTAGAGATTTAGTAAGTGCATCTTCATAAGTTTTGAATGTCTCCATACTTATGTTCCGACGAATTTTCTGTGACAGACTTGCAAGAAACCACTAGATTAATAGTTGCTCATCAAGGACATAATCCAATTGGCTAAGAAGGTCTTTCCATTGTTTATCGTAGTCGTGGATAGTTTCTCCTGACTTTTGTGATGTTGTCTTCAATTTCTTAGCTGCCAGATGTTTTGCATCTGGAGTTTTAAAGAACGATAAAAATTGTGCTTTGACTTCCGCTTTGGTTGCTCCGGTGGTTCTTTCAAAAAAGGTCATATACCATGTTAATGCCATTTTCCTTAAGGCACCAGCGAACTGTGCCATCTGTCTGTCTTCATATGTGACTTGGTTTGCCTCCCATGTCGATTCGCAGATGAACCAATGTCATCTGGGATCCTTGTCGCCCTCATATAGAGGGATGTTTGCTGACCCGTGACCCATGTCTGAGTCACTGTCACTGTCTTCTTCAGGAGGTGGCGGTGGTGGGGGTAGTGGGATGTTTTGTTTATTTCTTTGTGCAGAACTATTGTCGACAGAACTCTCATTTCTGTCGGTCGTCTTAGTTGTTGTTTCTTCTCTGACAAGCAGTCGGTCGGGGTCGACATTTCTTGTCGATGTCCAACTGCAATTATTTGTCTGCAGATTCGAATTTTCTTGGTTCTCCAAAGCTGTATTTGGTAGGGGGGGTGCTCCTTCATGTGTCGGGTAAAGTAAGTGGATACTTCAGTTGGAGGGTAACGCTTGAAGTGTGACCCAATTTCCTTCTTCTGGTCGACGGATAAGTAGATGACTATCATCGTTTTTATCGTCGTCTAGTCGGCTCCATATACCAAACTCACCAGCTCTTAGTCTGAGGTCCTCTTTGACAATGGCTTGTATCCTGGTACTCGGATTCACTAGAGATAGAGGTCTTACCTCTTGAACAACTTCTATTTGGAGAGCTTCTCACTGCTCTATCCACAAATCTTCTTCCATAGGGGACGCTTCTTCTTCCACGCCTTCTTCTTGTCGGTCATGACCTGACTCTGGAGGATTTATCTCTTGGTTTGTCACCCTAGTACTCATTCCTCTTTGTAGGGCTATAGCTCTTTCTCTTCTTTCTTCCCTTCTTTGCAGCCTCTTCTCCCTCTCTATTTTCTGTAAGTCCACCGTACCTTTATGTGACATTGTCCTTTTGATTTCCTTTTTAGGCTGACTTCTCATTGCTGGTGAATGGTATCTCTTTAGTCGACTAGAATCTGCTCCACTTTACCCTGACATACAACTAGCTACCCCCCCATTGCCTACCCGATGCTTTAGAAATTCCAGATAGTTCTGTTTACTTGCTTAGAAAGTATTCCCACTCCCTTTCGGTAATGAATTTCTCCTGCTTCTTTTGTTTCTCCGCCCAGTTAGTATTTTGTGGCGGTTCGCGTAGTAATGGATGAGGTTCGACAATATAACCCACTCCTTTTTCTATCAGGAATTTAAATAGCAAGGTTGGTAAGAGGCACATGAACTGTTCGGTAAGGTATGTATAGAATTTCTTATGAACGTCTTCTACCAAAATTCTTTCCTCTATAGCTTGCTCCTTGCAGAATTCGTCGGTGATCTTTTCAAACCCCTCTGACAGGTTTGTCCTTCCCCCTCGAATCAGTTTGTTTAGCAGCTATTGGTCTTTAGTCGCTTCCGACTTTTTCATCCAAAAGTTTCTTCAAAATCTGGGGTACCGATTCTACAAACTTCTCATGAGTCTCAGTAAAGAACCTTTCTTTTGCTTGAGCAGTCGTTAATCTGTTTCTTCATGTGTAATTTTGTAAGTAGTTTGCTATTTTACGCTCCCACCAGTCCTTAATCTCCTGTTCTGATATCATCTGCTTGTATACATCTTAGACATGTACTACCGAAAATGGAACCAATGTTGTAATCTCACAGATCACATAGGGTTACCAATAATACACATTAAAAGCATACATACATAACAGAAACAAGAGACAAGAACGAGTAGGTAGAATAACAGATTATATTATAATGAAAGGGTCCATACAATACAGAGAATTGAATCGAGTTCCCATCTAGCTCAACAACCTAATATATATGAATTACAAAACAATTACAAACAACTACCTGTCGGTTTAGTCAACCGACACGACCTTATGTGGCCGACCTAATCTCTAATTAGTCGACTGATCGACTTAGTCGGCTAATCAACCAGGTCAGCTATAGTTCTAGTCAGATTTACTGACTTGCTCTTCCAACAACATTCATATACACATATATCGTGACATATGAAGTGCATTCCCTATTTAGTGCACTTCGATGTTTTGAAAAAGGTTCTAAGGGTATTTCTTATACCTTCCATGATTTTTTCACCCCAATACTCCTAAGGTAGTGAGTAAATTCAAATCCAGACATGAGTGGCAAAGAATAATTATTTATTAGGACTATTTTATTTTATTTTTGTCCAAAATCTAAGGTAAAGGCTAGCAAAGTTCAAAAAAGATGGACAAGTTAAAAAAACCCTATTGTGGTCCTCTAGATTTGTGAAAACCACTGTGAAAAAACCATTGGATACGAGTTTAAGATTAATATATACTCTTGGTTTCTAATGAGGTTTGATCCACCAAACGAGGGCCTTTTCTCTTCAACATATCCCCATAAAGTTTCCGATCAAAACATGATCATGCATATATTAGATGTTTTCACTGATTTTATCAGAAATGATCTCATGTTTAGGGATTTGGTTTATCTTAAGATTGTGTTTGCTATGGTTTCTAGCTCATTTTTAGGTGGGTTGTTGATTGTTACCAATATTGGTGGGGATTTGGTGTTTCTTGCACCTCTGTTTCCAAACTCATTCTCTGACTTGCATGCTTATCTTGGTCTTAGATCTGGTTTTTTCTTAGCAGGATTTTCGTTAGCTGATAGGATTTCCTTGTAGGAGGGGGAACCACCCCCTCCTATGGTTGCCTCCATGGAGATTGACCTAGTAATATTCTTGCATCAACGATGCTAACCCTAGATTTGTCTATGCCTTCTCACCAAAACTTCATTTTATATAATTTAAAGTATATATGATATTAAAAATGGATTTTGTTGTAACTTCATTGGATGAGATACAAAAAGAATCGATATGCACATCTAATATTAAAGTTGTTTTATAGAGAAATAAAAATAGATACCTTATTTACACATAAATAAAAAGGATTATGTTAAAAGGTGGACAAACTTAACTATTTTTTTCGTTAAAATTCTTCTTTAAACCCCATTGGAATTTTGTTGGAAGTTATAGGTCAACTTGATTGATGGTATCTTTGACCATGGAACTTTGCCCTTAGAGGTTTTAGCCTATTTTATAAAGACTTACATCTTGTGAACTTTGACCATGGGACTTTTCCCTTGAAGGTTTTTCCCATTTTAAGAAGATACAATTATTCAAATTTGAAAAGAAAAAGAAAGAAATGGATCGAAACAAAATTTTCATGGTTGGAAGAAATAAAATTAACATAAATGTTGAGCTTGTCCACTCGGAAATATAATAGACATAAATAAATAATAATAATAATAATAATATAGTGACATGACCTAATGAAATGACATGTCCTATTAACCCATGGTGACCAACAAATGCATATCTAAGCACATTGTCCCATGGATTGTAATATTCTCATATGTCATATTCATTATTTATTTAATGGTTATATACATATTGTATACATTACAATGTATATATTTATATACATATTTTAAGGATTCATAATTTATTTAAAGTGTATAAACCTTGATGAGTCTTATCAATTCTTTAAATTCCAACCATAAAATGTTTGGTGATACTTTTGTAAAATATTCAAATTTGTAAGGATTTTATATTGCTTCTGGAGAATCTTTGGCGATGTTTAGATTAAAAAATTGATCTTGTGGAATTTGGGTGAATTTGTTTGGAAAAAAAACTGGAAATTAGAAAATATTAAAAAAAGGTTGAAAATTAGCCCATGGACTAAATCTCACCCTTAAATTTTTCCCGATTTTTAACTCACTTCTAAATAGAAATATTGCAAATATGCTATTTCGATAAAGATATTCTTACAATGCAAATATACAGATTTTAACAATAATCAAAATTGGCATAAGTTGTTAATATCTCATATTGTAATTTTATCAATCCAAGATTATTCTTGTCATATGTTAGACCAAAAATGTTAATTTTTTCTCTCATTATTTTGAATATTTAAAAAAAGACCATTGTGTTTAGATGACAATCCTTTATATATTATTTTTAACATAAATTGTTGTAATTTGTATTTAAACATTGATGCAACCTCATTGGATAGCTTAGTAATAAAAAAGAGTCTATAAAGCTGAAGTTTTTCATATGAAGTCCAAAATTATAAATGATCCAAACCAAAGCACTAATAATCTCCCTTTTTGAGTACTTAATCAAAATTCAACCAGATAAAATTCACCAAAAGTCTACTATATAATTGATTTATAAAACATAGAGACTAGATTGATTAAAAAAATACATAAAAGCTAGGAGCTTCATTCTGGTTGATATTCATGTACTAAGGATCTTTAGATTGCATCTGATCATCTTGGTGTTGCTCTTGTTCATGTTTAATTATATCTTCTTCCTACATTTCTCCAATTGTGTTTTCATTGGCCATTTTGAGGTTTGATGTTGAGGAAGAGGACGCTTTATCCAAGTTGAAAACATGGGCTTTAAGAGAAAGGCATTATGTTTATAGAGCCTATATTTTCTCCCTTTGTTAAAGAATGGTGCTCATCACGATTTCATGTTGTCTACTGGCCTTGTCACATTCATGAACCTTAACAATAGTAGAGAGGAGAGAATTTATTGTGTCTTTAGTGAGGTCCTCATGCCTACAGAGGGCTCTTTGTATCTCAAATTTATCATAAACTAGCTTACCCCTAAAGTGGGGGAAATGAAACGTGATGGGGATTCGATATGTTTCAAAAATGAGAGAAAGTTGTGTGTATGTAGATAATATAATTTTATGTGTTGAAAGAAAATCTAGAGAATCTATGCTTGGCATAGTAGTCGATAAAATTGAAAAGAAAACTCTATTGCAAGTACTAATAGGTAATAAATAGAAACCCGTACATTAATTTGTCATAGGAGAAGATATACATATGTGAGTAAAAAAATAAAGAGCTAGGTAGTGATCGAGTTTGACTCGAATAATATTGGTGATCAACATTGGTATTTTCATTTGGTAGGGGGAGCACATGGATTGAAGGTTACAATTTTAAGTGTTAAAGAGACAAACAACGAAGGTGTGTCTCTTCCTTTCTTTCAAGTGAGACATATGAAATGTCTTTCATCTTTGCATAACATTTGAAGGAGAACGATGGTGAAATTCATATTCTTTCTAATGTTTTAGTGTGTGGCATTTTTATGAAGGTCAAGCCTTGACGTTCATTGTTACCAATGTCAATGGTTGACCTTGTTAATGTTAATACAGGTTGGGATTTATGGATAATCAATTCCCAAGCCATCTTAAAGGGAATTTTTTTCTTGTTACTTCGATTTATGAGTGGAATTGGCAAGTGGCTTGGTTGCAAGTGGTTCTATTGAGGCCCAATGTAATTATCAAATTCCATGATAGAATAGTCTGGTAACTTAGGAGGGATGTGAAGGTCAATTCTTGACATTCATTGATACCAATATTAATGGTTGACCTTGTTAAATGTCAATCAATGGTATTTATGGATAATTAATGCCCGAGCCATCTTGAGGAGGATTTGTAATGGGTAGAATTGGTATGTGCTTTGGTTCAGAGTGGTCCCATGGAGGCCCAATGTAATTATCAAATGACATGACAACATAGGCTGGTAACTTAGAGGAGATGGAAATTGATAAATACTCTTTATACATTTTTAAACATTTTCTTTTCTTCTTCTTTCAAATTTCAACTTTGAATTGAAATCATCATACTTTAAAATAATAATAATAATAATAATAATTTTTATCTTCAAAATATTATGACTGTTACTCAAAATATTGTATGTTGCATTTCATTTTATTGTTATTCTTCATTTCCAAGTATGTTCATAATTATGTTTTTCTTTTTCTTTTTCTTTGGTCAATGTTTTTGTATTTATTTATAGTTTGTTGTTCTTCTTTCTTCTCTTTTATTATTTTCATTATTTACCGGAGCTCTTCTATGTATATCTTCCTTTATTTTGCATTTCTATTCTCCACAAGTTCACAATTTTTTCTAACAAAATGATTCTCGTTCAAATCCCTTAAGTTTTATACCAAACACATGGAAATAAAAAAAGGTGATAAGTCTATATTAACTCTATATTTACTCATAATAATGTTATTTTAAATAAACATTAAAATTACTTATAATATAAAAAAAAATATTTAATTTTATTGTTAATATGATTTAATATTTTTTATTTCAATTCATAACACTTTCCCACTCAAACTAATACACATCAATATATATTTAACTAATATTTTATTTTCTAAATAAAAACATAACACTTTTACACTCAAACTAATACACATTAATATATATTTAAGTAATCTTTTATTTTCTAAATAAAAACATGTACCTTTTAAATTTTTTAGTTTTTCATTAATTTAATTTTTAACCTTTTTAAAACTTGGAATACTCACAAGTTAACTCCAAGGAAGTAAAAAAATTATAACTCTTTTTTTCCATAAAAAGAGAATAAATGCCAAAACCTTCCAATAATAAGTATGAAAACTTAGAACTAAGGTGAGAAACCTACCAATAATAAGTATGAAAAGCAGTATGGATGTGCATATATGTGAAAAAAGATTAAATATTTTTAGTTTTATGCCTTTTATTTTTTCTAAATATTTTTTTGGTAATCTTGTCAACTTGAGTTTTAAGACCATTTTTAGCTAATCAATGTTTTATGTGTCTGTAACATTAAATTTCTTTGCAAATTCTTCTTTCAACTCTACCTTAGAAAGATCACACCTTTCATGATGGAGGTTCTCCACAAAGTGTAGAGTGCAAATTGTATGTCTTGTTGCAAGTTTCACCATGTAACTTTATTTACATAATGCATAATTGTTTTAGAAAGAAAAAAACAATGGTAAATAAAAACAAAATAAAAGAAGTGCAAGATAAAAAAATAAAATAAAATTATAACAATAAATATATAGGTGTGAAGATATTAAATGAAAGACTATCTAAGTTTCATTTTGCTTTTCCATTATGGAATAAATGCGTCTTAGAGGGTATTGCAAACTGTATCGGCCGGTTTGTGGCATTGGAACCTGACTTTCTTCTTGCCTATGATAAGAGGATGGCAAGAGTACTCGTCGAATTGGATGTGTCTCGCGGTCTGCCTGCTGAAGTGGAGATTTTATGTGGTGAGCGCCTGCTTATTCAGAAGCTCGACTATCTGCGAGTTCCATTTCGTTGCAGTGTCTGTCATCAGACTGGCCACCTCAGATGACATTGTCCTTCTCTTCGTTCTCATGCTGATGATTCTGGCTCTGGTATCTTCCTATCAGACGCGGCATGCAACAACTACAGCTCTCCTTTCCTGCAGCCAGGTACACAGGTGGCTCCTACATTCCCGACTGAATTTGTTTCTGATTCCTTTCTTAATGATGTTGACGGGATTATTATGTCTCATTCCATTGGAACTAGGCCTAAGCTCCATGACACGGGTTTATCTCACCCCTCCCCCGTGTTAGTTGACTCTCCTGCTGCTGCTGGTCTTCATGAACCTAGTCCAAACTTACCTCACTCCCCTCATGTGGACGTGGTTATTTCTAACTCTCTGCAGCCTTTGCTTAATGTTCCCAAAACTGTGGACTCCCTTACTCCCTCTCATGTTTATGTTGCCTCTACCGATGTCTCTGATCACCGGGTTCCGGTTCCTCACACACCTACTGTGGACGTGGATTATTTTCTTCCTTTGCAGCCCACGATTACGCCATCACGAGACCCACCTGCACCTTCTCTTTCTTCGCTGGAGGAATTTCCTCCCTTGTCGAATCTGGGCTCTTTCCCCCCCTCAGCCCCTCGACCTATTAGCCCGACCTCCTCTCCCTCATTCTCTGATCCCATCCTTAAACATACTCTCTCTATTTTTACTGCTACTACTCCAACCTCACCCTCCACTCTTCCTCTGAACTCCATTAGGTTTGCCAATGTCACGGTCCGGAAAAAAAAAGGTAATAAAAGCAAATCACGGGTGGAGCTTTCCTTAGCCTCTCCTCCCTACATCCCTCTCTCTATTCGTCTAAAAGATGCAGCCCGCAATGTACCTCCTTGGGGACTTAGAGCCATGTCTCCCCTTAGAGTTGACCCATGAAGATTGTTTCCCTCAATGTCAGAGGCCTTGGAGGTAAGGCCAAACTTCACTGCCTCCGTACCCTCCTCCGCTCTCTTGAACTTGATATGTTACTTCTCCAGGAAACCATGTGCAGCTCCTCACCCGCCTTATTGGCTTTCTCCAAACTCTTTCCTTCTTGGGAATTTTGTGCCATTGGAGCATCGGGGCTCTCGGGGGGCCTTCTTATTGCTTGGAACCCTCACAAAATTAGATGTAAGGCTTATCATACCTGTGTGGGACTTTTGACTCAAGCTTCTATTCGGGGGCTTTCTTACTCTGTCTCTGTACTAAATGTGTATGGCCCCTATAAGAACCGTGTCTCTTTCTGGGATTTAGCAATAAGAAGTGGCCTCCTTTGCTCCCCCAATCTGATCCTTGGAGGTGACCTTAACCTTACACTACACTCCTCGAAAATATGGGGGCATAAATCCTCACATGACCCCCTTTCTGAACACTTCCTTTCTCTGTTTGACTCCCTTGGCCTGATAGACATTGCTCCATTGTGTGCGGGACCAACTTGGCGTAATGGTCGTTCTGGACTAGAGGGAATCAGTAAAAGATTAGATAGATTCTTAATCTCTAGCTCTTTTATTCCTTCTTTGGGTACCCACAAAGCTTGGACTCATTGCTCGGACATCTCAGATCATTACCCTATTGTTCTCGAATGGAATCGACAGTTAGCCTCCTACAATTATCCTTTCAAATTTAATCGGTCATGGCTTGAAGATCCTGCCTTTACTGACTGGTTCACTCATTATTGGTCCCACCTCCCTTTGGATGACTCTACTTTGGATCTTGAATCTCTTCTCCATAAGCTCCGTCACCTCAAGCTGGACACTAAATTATGGATCAGGGAAAATCAGTCCCGATTGGACACCGATCTTTGTAATATTGAGCATGCCATTTCCTCCCTATTAGCTGACTCCATTAATGGCATTCTTTCCTCTGATGACATGGCTCTTCTTACACAGCTCAGGACTAAAAGGAAGCAGATTTTGAATCACACTCTCCTCACATGGCAATTAAAAAGTAGAACTAAATAGGCACTACAGGGTGATTCGAACACTAAATACTTCCATATGTTAGCCTCAGGAAGGAGAAACCAAAATTCTATCTGGTCACTTGAAGATGAAGCAGGCAACACCTATTCTGAGGAAACTGCTCTCAAAGACTTGGGTCAATCGTATTTTGCCAATATCTTCAAGGATGATGGGGGTACTTGCCTCTCTCACCAACTCAAGGTTATCCTTCTTTACCCATGGATGTTCCCAGTCGAGAAAACTGCTGAGCTGGTGGGAGAGGTTACTCTTGGGGAAATTGATCTTGCACTTAAATCCTTTAAAAAAGATAGAAGCCCTGGACCGGATGGGTGGCCTGTCGAATTTTATCTGTTCTTCTTCGATCAAATGGGGAAGGAACTTTTGTCTACTGTTGACACTACTAGAATTACTGGTATTATCCCCACCTCTCTGAATTCAACCTTCATTACACCGATCCCCAAAAGAGACAAGCCGCAGACCTTTGCTGACTTTCGACCCATTTCTTTGTATAATCTCCTGTATAAACTTATCTCAAAAGTCATAGCAACCAGAATTAAACCCTTCTTGGATGTTGGAATTTCTCAAGAGCAATACAGATTCCTCAAGAATCGTCAGATTGTTGATCCCATTGACATTGTACAGGAAGCGCTCCACACCATCAAGTCCAAACATATCTGTGCCTTCATCCTCAAACTTGATCTGATCAAAGCATTTGACAGGGTTAACTGGACCTTTATCCATCTCTTATTGATTCAGATTGGTGCACCCCTTCTGCTTGTCAACTGGATTATGGGCTGTATCTCCTCCGCTACCTTTGCTGTTTTGATCAATGGTACCCCATCAAACTTATTCCCTGCATGCCGGGGTATTCGACAGGGTTGTCCCCTTTCACCCTTACTTTTCATTCTTGTTATCGAAGGTCTCAGTCTATTAATCTCCGATGCCCGTAGTCATGGCCTTATCCGCGGAATCAAAATCACTTCCTCTCTCGCTCTGACTCATCTTCTATTTGTGGATGATGTCATTCTTATGGGTAATGGCACTCTTCTGGAATGGGTAGCATTTGAAGTTATACTTGACACATTTTGTAAAGCTTCTGGAATGTTTATTAGCTTGGATAAATCGGTCCTTTTACATAACAATATTTCTGCCCCGGTACTCCTGAGTCTCTCCAGAGCTATTCCCTTTAAGATGTTCCCTATTACTGATGGTTTCAAGTATCTCGGGTTCTTCTTAAAACCCCCGGGGTACCGTTCAAAGGATTGGGATTGGCTGTTTGTGAAATTTGAAAAAAAGATCTGTTTGTGGACTCATAAAATGCTCTCATTGGGAGGTAGGCTCATACTTGTTCAATCTGTGCTCTCAAGCATTCTTGTTTACTGTATGGGTCTTGCACCTGTACCAGCCTCTATCTTGCACAAGCTAAGGAGCATTACTTTTGCCTTCCTTTGGGGATCTTCAGGTCACAGTCGAAAATTCCACCTGGCATGTTGGTCTGACCTATCTTGGCCCAAGAATTTTGATGGGTGGGGCATTAAAATTTTTTTTTGGTTCTGTAATGCACTTCGCCTCAAGAATTTCTGGAATGTACTCTTCAGTAACAGTCTATGGCACCATGTACTCACTTCAAAATACTTGAAGCAGACATCTGTGATCTCTTGGCTCCGGAATAAAAGTTTTTGTACACGTGGTGTTTCAGCATTTTGGAGAGGTTTTCTTCAAACAATTCACTGGATGGGCTGTCACCTCTCTTGGCAAGTTGGGAATGGTAGGGACATCATTATTGGTACTGATCCGGTGATTGGCATTCCTTTCTCTTTGCATTTCCCGGAAGGGCTGAGAACTTACCTTGATGACTTAGATATCAAGACGCTTGCACAGGCACATAATACACAACCTGATGCACATCACTATTGGTTTTCAGCTGAGGAATTGTGGTTACATGGTGATTGGAAAGATATTTGGGATTCATTTACTAGGTATTTGGATCTTAATGGTATTCGGCTTACATCTGAACCTGATGTTCTAATATGGGATTACAACAAATTAGATGGTGCTATCTCTGTTGGAAGTGCATATGATTGTATTGTAAAATCACACAACCCTGTCTCTGGCAGCCGGCTGTACAATTCCCTTTGGACTGTTCATCTTCCACGTAAAATTGGTTGTTTTACTTGGCTGGTGTTGAGGAATAAAATCCTCACGTGGGACAATTTACAAAAAAGAGGTAAACAAGGTCCAGGCATCTATCTTCTTTGTCATTTAAATGTCGAAACAGTTCATCATCTCTTCTCGTGCTATCCTTTTTCGAAAAATGTTTTGGGATTGTTATGTGAACAATGGCAGCTAAAAACTCCTCCTGAAGATGCACCTGTCACCGAGTTCTTTGAATTCTGGGCGTCCAATTATCACCGCAGCTCTGTCCACTATTATATTCCCCACCACATGATATGGACATTGTGGAAGGCTCGCAATAGGGCGGTTTTTGAAGGATATGAGGTAACAGTGTTGGGTGTTTTTCATCAGATCATATGCACTTTATAGTTATGTCTCACTCGGCCTGCAAACAAGAAAAAAGGAAAGCATTCGGCCAGGCAGATTGGACCGTGACCACATGTGACTTTCCCATGTGGCTTTTTTGATGGTGCCTCCAATAAATCAGCTGCCGGTATTGGTTACAGCCTGTTACTTAATGAGAATCATCACATAGATTTCGCGCTGGGGGTCGAAAAAGGATCTAATACAAAGGCAGAACTATTGGCCTTATGGGCCCTTCTGCACTCCTCCCATATGATGGGTATTCCACTTACCCATATTTTCGGTGACTCAATGCTCATCATTAATTGGGCCAAGGGAATTACTGCTCTTTCCCCACCAGAACTTTATCACTGGTGCAGGGACTCTCAAAAGCTTATTTCAAGCTTCCGTGATCTCACCTTCAGTCACATCTATCGTGAACACAATTGGAGAGCAGACAGTCTTTCAAAATCAGCACTCGCTTTTCCTCCGGGTCATGGCTGGTTTTTTGAATATTTTGATGACCAATTGGTCACTTGTGACTCTTTTCAGCTCTTTTGAATGCAGCAGGGGCACTTTCTCCCCTGCGGGTATCTTGTTTTGTGATTTCAGAGTACTCTTTTTGAGCCGCAGATCTGCCCAATTGGTTCACGATAGATTGGTCTGATTTCGATTGATCATATGCATGATGAGACAGTTACTGATGGGAACATCACTTTTTGTTACTCGCCTTTCCCCCCGGCAGCATCTTGATGATTATCACTTATAACTTGCTGTAACCTCTGAATTGTAACCCTTCTTGGGTGGGTGATTAAAAGCCCTTTGATTCTTAATAGAATATCAAGGACTCGCTTTTTCTTCCTGAAAAAAAAAGTTTCATTTTGCTTTTAAAAATATTTAAAAATGGCAAAAGAACATTACATAGTTAAAGATTGAACATAAAATAAATAAATATATAAAATATTAAACATATATTTTTTCAAACAAAATAAAAATAAATAAATAAACAAATTTTTTTATGAATGAATATTTGATAATGTGAAGAATAAAAAATGTTATAATACATAAAATAAGTACCCATCTATTCATTCATGCAACATTTTTTTCTTCATTACTTAATTTAGTGTAATTAATGAGCCCAACAAATGTGGCCAACATCAGTGCAATAAGTCTATATTTGCAATGTCGAGCCTCAATTGTTAAGAGTTATTTGATTGTTTTAGTTATGTATAGAGAGCAGGGATAAAATCAAATGATTATTGAATATGCTTAAAACTCTATTGCTCAAAGAGCATGATACTGCTATTATTCTCCGTCAATCCAGTAATTGTATGCATTGAATGATCCCATTGCTACACTTTGTAATAAACAATAACTTCTCTTATTTTACTAGATGAAAAACACACACATATATATAACTTGTGCATGTATATTTTTGGAGGATTGAATCTATCTTATGAGATGATGGTAGTACCATATTACTAAAACTGTAAGGGATGTATTGACACCTTGAAGAAGTTACAAAGAATGTTTCAAATGGTGCTAGATTTTTTGACAAATCTTGACACATTTGGTCGTTCTTCAACAAATCTTGACACATTTGTGAATGCAAGGAGAATGCTATCTAATAACAAACAATACTTTTACCATATAAAAAAAATGGACACCATTAATACCTTTTTTCTAGTATTGTATTAAATGCTTATTGGTACAATTTTTTGCTCTATGTGTTTTCTCACCTTGATGGAAAAATGATTTGTTTTATGTGGTCATTCACAAAATCCATAGCGGAGCTTCTACGTCCATAGGAATAAATCACAGGGACCACCCAAAAGGGCCTCACCACATTTGCTTTGATTACAGATCTAACCCAATGGGGACATCAAGTGAGTCCCTTATATAGCAATGTATAGCCACCGAGGGATTTGACCCTGAGACCTTCTGCTCACAACTTACAACACTCAATTACTTGAGCTAGCTCATCGCGCTATCTTGCTGGAAAAATGATACACATCAACTGAAGTATTTGCATTCAAAAATATACTTTTCCTTATCTTGCACTATCATTGATACAAACTACATCTATGCAAAATTATTTCCTTGCATGGAAATCCTATTCCTCATGAGTGTCTTACTTGTAAAATCTAGATCACTTCCCAATGGAGTGCATTTTTCATCGAACCAAATAAATTAAAGAATGTGTCATTATTACAATCAATTTGCCTCACAAATGAAATCAATTCAATGTTATTTTTGAATTGTTTTTCTTCAATAATTCAAAATGAGCTTTACAAGCAGTAATTAAATGGAAATGGATTTATTGTGAAAATGGTCATTTACAACTTGCTAATTTCAATTTGAAGTTGAAACAAGATGGAGATGTAAGAACATGGTATCAAATTTCCTTTATTTTTTTGGCTTTCTTTTTATTATAAATAGGATTCTCAAGTGATAAACATGTGAGGAGCTTCATGAATATGTCATTTTCCATTTATCTTTAGGAGATTAATCAATAATTAAGCATGTCACGCTTGGTTAGTAAAACAATAGTTTTACTATTTTATATCCTTCTTTTTTTAATGTATATATAATTAACCAATTTTAATCGAGTATTACCAAAAAATAAAAATAAAAAATATTTTAAAATATGAAGTATATAATAAAAAACAATCAACTTTGAATTACACTTCTTAAATTACACTTCATAAGGGTTTCTTTGGAAGTATTAATAATTTTAATTTTAAATTATTTAAAATAAAAAATTAGAAAATGATTATGGAAAAATGCTCAAAACATAAATGGAATAATTTTTAAAACACCAAAACATATCTAACTTTTAAAACATAACTAAATAATTTTTAATCATGGTAAGTAAAACTTTTTAATTCACAAATAATATTTTACTACAAATAACCAATAATAATATGAACTATTTTAATTTTAAAACACCAAAACATATTTAACTTTTAAAACATAATTAAAATAAATTTTAATCATGATACTTAAAACTTTTTAATTCACAAATAATATTTTATACAAATAACCAATAAACTATGAACTATTTTAATTTTAAAGAACCAATAAAATATTTCAAACGTAAAGAAAGAAGAGGATGGAGAAACGAATTACTCTATAAAGAGTTTGAAATTAAATAAACTAAATAATCTCTATAACTATGCAACATGGTAAAAAACATGATTAAAAGTTTGAATAAGAAATTAGTTTACTTATGTTCAGTTACCTTTTTCAGCATTATTTTTGTCTTGTATTGGTTTAACTAATAATTTTATTCAACGATTGTTGCGTTGAGAGGCGCTCTACAGCCGAGTATGAGAGAGATCTTGTAACATTTGTGGAATCTTGTATGAAGGAGATCTTGCAACGTTTGTTGAGTAATGTAAATAAAAAATTTACTTATCTGCCAAATTTTTTTTCGATGAGCAAAAAAATTGTTGCCCTTGCACATGGTTTTAAAACCATGTGCAGATAAAAAAACCCATGGTTTTACTGTACATGGATTAGGAGGGCCTTGCAAATGGTTTTAAAACCATGTGCCAGGCCTCCTAAACAACCCATGGTTTTATTGTACATGGTTCATGAGGGCCTTGCAAATAGTTTTGAGGGGAGATGTTGTAATGTTGGTTCCTAACAAAATAAAAAATAATGAAAAATATTATATGTAGGCCATAAATAATATTAAATATTAATAATAAAAATATTATATGTTGACCAGAGATAAAAAAATGTCTCTTTTGGTTTGAATCAAATCAATGGCTATATATAGGATACACCCAAGTTGATAGCTACTTGAGTGCAATACTTGGATCCCTCTCGGCCCTTCATAGAGCCTAGGATTTGGATCTATACTCGTTAAAGTGTCAGTGTGAGACAACCTCTCCGGTCCTAACATTGATTTCACAAGTCTATTCCTTGAATGAGTGTAGGTCAGAATCTCATTCATGCTTTCCTCAAAGAGTTGCACAAACATAGTTACCCTCTACACATTCTTCCTGTCGATGGACGATTGCTTCACGAAGGTCTTCTGAATAAAACCATCCCTTAAAAAAAGTGGAAAAACAGATGGCAACACTCTATATGCCAAGGATAGACGATAAAAATACGAGTAGAACCATGCCCTTAAAAAATGCCTTCGCAGTAATTAGGCAATTCTCCCCACACCCAACACTATCCATTTTTCAAACTGTAGCTTAGCTATAGTTGGCACCAACTTTCCCCTTATTTCCAAGATAGTAAGTTCAAGAAGAGGAGAACCAAATTTGCAAAGGAGGGTAACCAACCTAAAGTAGGTGATTCCCTGCTCTTGCAAAAACCATTTTCTAGAGCCTTGAATTCCACACACCTCAGTTGTTCTACCAATAACAAAAAACCTAAACCTATCACATGTCCTATGTAAACCAATTCCTCAACTTTGAGCACAAAAAAAACTCACCTCGGTCATTTCAAAACCAACAGCACAATACTATTGCACCTTGTTCACAGGGAAAACAACTAGACCATCCCAAAACCAAACACCCTCAACAATGCAATTCACCATAAATCACCCCCAAACCATCCCTCGATTCGTCACATAGGGCATTATGATTTCACATGGACCCATTAATTTCACTGGATTGGATGCACTGGATCCCTAGCACTGCGTTAAGTTTGAGCCCTTGGTAAAATGCAAGCACTTTAGCCTAGTGATTTGAAGCTATTTCTAGTTTCAAACCCAAATTCATAGTTTCGATTGAAATCATAAACATTTTCTTTGCACTTGCCACCTTTAGACGACAACCTTTTATAAAAACATAATTTGAAGTTATTTCTAGACCCCATTCAAATCCAAAATCCTAATTTCCCTTAAAATCGTAAACATTTCCTCCCCACCGACCACTCCTACATGACAACCCATAAAACCAATATTTATAATATTACAATAATAAATCTATTAATTTTTATAGTGTTATTGCGCAGAGAGACGCTTTACAGCCCAGTATGGGGAAGATCTTGTAACATTACATAACGTTATGTAACGTTACTTTTTACTTATAAAAAATAATAAATATATTTTGTCGCCCATTAAAAAATAAAAAATTAATTATCCACTAAAATAATTGTTGGCCAGAAAAACAACCTAATATGGGGGAGATGTTGTGATGTTCCTACCTAAAAAAACAATAAACAATAAAAAATTGAATTATCCGCAAAAAAATGTTGGCCTTGCACATGGTTTTAAAATTATGTTCAAGGCCTTCTAAACAACTCATGGTTTTATTGTACATGGTTTAGGAGGGCCTTGCAAATGGTTTTAAGACCATGTGCAAGGCCTCCTAAACAACCCCTGGTTTTAGGAGGATCTTGCATATGGTTTTAAAACCATATATGGGGGAAATGTTGTAATGTTTGTTCCTAACAAACTAAAAAATAATAAAAATATTATATGTTGGTTATAAATAATATTAATAATAACAATATTATATGTCGACCTTAAATAAAAAGTTGTATCTTTTGATTTGAATCAAATCAATGACTACACACCAAAGATGATAACTCATTGAGTGCAATACCTAAGAAGAGGTTTACACCTCTAGAGATTTGATCTTTCTCTATGCTTGATAAAGCCTAGGATTTGGATCTAAACTGGTTTTTTTAATGTTTGATCACCCGACCAACAACTTTTTAAAAAATATAAAACTAATATTTATAATGTGAAAGTATTCCTAAACCCCATTAAAATCAAATTCCTAATTTCCATTAAAATCGTAAACATTTCCTTGTCACCTACCGCCCCTACATGACAATCCATATAACCTATATTTATAATATTACAATAATAAAACCAATTAATTTTATAGTGTTATGTTATTAATATTTGATCACAAATTATTGATGTTTGCCATTAACTTAAAAATTGTATTATTTTTAAATAGTGTTCTGCGTTAAGATTGATTAAATAAAAATAAAATAAGATTGATTAAATAATTTTTACGTGCATACATTGTATCATGTATACATTTTTATGAAAGCTTATGTGGATATCATTATTTAAAAAATAAGGTGATATTTAAAAAATTACATGAAAATTCATTGAATCACTGAAGTATACATATGTTTTTATTGGTAAGTCTTTGCGGATTTTATAAAATACGGGAATATGGTAGGAAGTGGTAGGAATCATTGAGGTATACATATGTTTTTACAGGTAAGTCTTTGCGGATTTTATAAAATAAGGGAATATGGTAGGAATCATTGAAGTATACATATGTTTTTATAGGTAAGTCTTTGCGGATTTTATAAAATAAGGGAATATGGAAGGAAGTGCTTAAATTAAAATAAGGGAATATGGTAGGAAGTGGTAGGAATCAGTGAAGTATACATATGTTTTTATAGGTAAGTCTTTGCTGATTTTATAAAATAAGGGAATATGGTAGGAATCATTGAAGTATACATATGTTGTTTTTATAGGTAAGTCTTTGAGGATTTTATTAAAATAATTGATATCTATATTTTAAATGATTTTTTCCTTTTAAAAAACCATTACATATTATTAAAAATAAAAATGATAATAATAGAAAAAATTGATATCTAAATTTTAAATGACTTAAATAAAAAAATAAAAATCAAAAGCTTATTACAAGTAAAATTAATTAATAAAAATGATAAAGCACGCAAGTCCATGCTTTTTTTAATTTTTTTTTATGAACCATGAGAAATTCTCCTTGCCGCCCAAGGAACTGCACCACGTGGATACCAAATTTATGAACCAGGGCCAGTCTTCGTATCCCGTAGGATACAACGAGAGTACGACCACCACTGTAGTTGTACAGGAATTTTCTGGGGTGCAGTATGCCTTCCCGCACCTCCCCCGAAGCAATCGAAACCAGACTTCTATCAAGGTGACCATCAAACCTCCACGCCGTTCCATCCATCACACCCCTCAGCATGAGGTTTGAACATGAGACCTCATGAGGACCAAACCCCACAAAGACCAATTGATCTGCACCTCATGGCTACATAAGTCCATGCTATGTTAACATGTCTGCATGAAAAGCAATAGTAGTGATGTGAACAATGCAGCAATCAGATTAGAATCTAATTTATGTTCTTCGAAGTTGTGTACTTGAGCGTGAATATTGCTTTTTAAGAATCCATTATGCTTATTGGTTTTGTAAAGTAATAGATTAATGAGCATTCATATTTCTTTGCAAGTTCTATAAATTTTTCTCAATAAAATTGTGAAAAATGAATTAGTTTTTGTACATAAGAAGTGGGGAGAACTAGTAGTTTATGATGGACAATGTAGAACTTTGCTAGTCCTTTTGAATATGTCGATAGATAGTTTACATGCTCTGGCAATTCACTGCATGAATAGATTGTTAGTTTTTGTAATGGGTGACATATTTACTTTTTGGTTTATAACATGTCTTTTGATTTAATTAAAAAGGATTGAACGTTTTTCTCTCTAAAAAAAGTTCTATAAATATATTATTTTAGTTAAAGTAGACATAAAAGTGTATTTTATTGGTATCTACATAAAATAATTAAGAAAAACATTTTTATTATAAAAATATTTTAGTTTAAAAAATATAATAAATTTATTGAACCAAATAAATAAAATAAAGATAAAATAACAAACACATAAGATGCATAAAATCTTTAGGTGGCATCAGATCAATATTGAATAACTAAATATTGTATTATTATGTGCATGACATATTCAATCCATTTGCAAGTTTTTAATGATATCGATGTTATGTTTTTTGTTATGTTTTTAATCATTTAGATATCAGATTGTTATGTTTATAATCATTTAGATATCAGATTTTTGACTTGTTTGAGTGGATCAATAAAATTAACCTAAATGTAACAAGTGTACAACAAGGATTCATTTCATGGTCACGGTATCTTGTTATACTTAAATGCATCTTGATTAAGATTTAAGCTTATTGGTTTTGTAAAGTAATATAATTATGAGCATCCATATTTCTTTGCAAGTTCTATAATTTTTTCTCGATAAAATTGTGAAAAATGAATTAGTTTTTGTGCATAACAGGTGGGGAGAACTAGTAGTTTATGATGGACAATGTAGAACTTTGCTAGTCCTTTTGAATATGTCGATAGATAGTTTACATGCTCTGGCAATTCACTGCATGAATAGATTGCTAGTTTTTGTAATGGGTGACATATTTACTTTTTGGTTTGTAACAGGTCTTTTGATTTAATTAAAAAGGCTTGAACTTTTTTCTCTCTTAAAAAAGTTCTATAAATATATTATTGTAGTTAAAATAGACATAAAAGTGTATTTTATTGGTATCTACATAAAATAATTAAGAAATTTTTTTTTATTATAAAAATATTTTAGTTTAAAAAATATAATAAATTTATTGAACCAAATAAATAAAATAAAGATAAAATAGCAAACACATAATATGTATAAAATCTTTAGGTGGCATCATATCAATATTGAATAACTAAATATTGTATTATTATGTGCATGACATATTCAATCCATTTTGCAAGTTTTTAATGATATTCGATGTATGTGTGTCAAGTTTCTTGTTATGGTTATAATCATTTAGATATTATTTCAGATTTTTGACTTGTTTGAGTGGATCAATAAAATTAACCTAAGTGTAACAAGTGTACAACAAGGATTCATTTCATGGTCATGGTATCTTGTTATACTTAAATGCATCTTGATTAAGATTTAAATAAGTTTGAGTTAAAGGGTGGTTAAAAAACTAGTAACAATTTGTTTTTGTTTTTTCATATCAGTTTTTGTTTTTGTTTGTTTATTAAATAATAATTGTTTTATGCTTATAATAATTCTAACAATCTGGTATAAACAATGAATATAAAATTATATATTTTAGTCTTTGTTTAAGAGTAACTATCTTCACAAAACTAAGTGGTTGGTTGTGTCTATAGACATTCACCAACCACTTTAGTTGTGGTTGTGGTTGTTGATTTATGAAATATTGTGTTACAATTAATAATAGTAATATTCGTGATTTGGTATATCTAAGTCTATAATCAAAGTGATGTCAAACCTCCTTCATAAATCCAAACAATTTCATTATTACTTCACATGTTGCGGTCTCACCGCTTCTTGCATCGATCGATCGATCTTGTTTGCATGGGTAGGCCGTCCTGTGGGGAACGGACTCTTCTCTCTTATAAAAACTGGTGGGGTACATATCAAGAATTGCATGCAAAGATCGTGAATGGAAAACCATCTGCAAACTCTTATCGCCTTAGAAATCATTCTATCGGGTGAATTCCTTGGTTGATTGAAGAGGGGAAATGTTGAATATAACCAAAAAATTTTGGTCATTGATGGGTGATAGTCTCACTCATATGTTGAAAATAAAAGTTCAAGGGCGAGAATAGCCTACAGTCTTGCAAATTATAATCAAGCAACGTTTATGTAAATAATAATTACTACATTGAGAGGAGTTAGGTGCTCTACAACCCCAGTATGGGGGAGATGTTGTAATGTAACATTACCAAAAATTAAAAGTAATTAAACAATTAATGTCGACTTACCAAAAATAAAAATAAAAAGTTGGGGAGGCAGGTGCGGGTGGGATAATCTTTGATCCCGGAGGAAATGCAGTCACAACCTATGCATGGGGGATTGGATGAAAGAATAACAACGAAGTTGAATGGCTTTCCTTATACCTTGGTCTGGAACTAGTCAGAAAGAACAATATAAAAAAAATCATTGTCTTTGGGGATTGAAAACAGGTCATTCAGAAAATGAGGAAAGGCTATAATCTTGATGCAACCAACTGCAAACGATTGTATGAGCGCATCAACATAAATAACACCACCCTTCACGCCACCTACTACCACGTCCCGACGAAGAACAATGCTTTTGCGGATAAAATGGCAAATCAAGGAACCAATAATAACTTGTTAATTGTCTCAATATAAGTATGTCCCTTAGTCCCCTTACTCCTAGGGGATCGTTTAGGCCTCAACCCACCAACACCTATGACAACCTCACTTTCTGCATGAGGAACACGCGTCCCTTGACGCAATGACATTGGGAAAATGGCGGTCTTGGCCATGTGAAGGATTTAATGGGTAGTCCCTTCTACCTACACAATGCAATCCCCAATGATTCACTCACACGCTCCACAAACCCGACGATCATCTTGAATGCCCTACCCCATTCCTCTCTGCATTCTTGTGAACTGGATTTGCGTCGTCCACACATCATTTCTCCAGAAAAGAGATTTATCCTCCCTCTTTGCAGGCTTGCTCAACACTCAGGACAACTATGACTTGGTTTATCTTCCGTTCAACACAGATCTAGAGCCATCGTGGTTAGCACAAGACCAACATTCTTCCACCCCGACTTCATACAGAACATGCATAACTACACCTTGCAAGGTTGAAATCCCTTCTTGGTCTCATTCGGTAGTGCAGCTACAGGAAATCATGGCAACTTCAAAGGATATATAAGAGATCAAAGCTTCTCTCTCAGAAATGCAAAGCGGAATGCATTGGATTTACAAAATGGTTGGAACTAGTGTAAATGAGAACATGGCGGTGGCAACAGATGCAAGATACATTGCAAACCAGCTGGGATGTCATGAATCCAGAATTGACAACAACACCCGATAACTACACGAATTAATGGGGGAAGTTGATATTATAAAAAAGGAGGTTCAGAATCTCACCATCATCACATAGTGAAGCCATTGCCAGGAATCCCCAGCTGTTAGCGATTTTCAGATGGAAGAGCCCTCGGTCGCCCAGTCGACCCAAGGGAAGGAAGTTCATAAGAAATAGGTTTTTCTTTCCATGTTTATAAATGTTTTTTTGTATATTACTGAACAATTAGTTTGTAAGGCAATACCCTTCCATGGGTTTAAATTGCTTCAACAAAAAGTCTAGAATTATATACTTATTAGTCTATATAGTATAGAAACTTATG
>LPNX010065704.1:115203-128400 GCA_001517045.1 Pseudotsuga menziesii | reverse complement strand
AGATGGATTATGCTGCTTAAAACACATTCACAACTCCTTTGTTAGAGTTGTATGGTTGTCATTAGGTTAGAGAGAAAATTGAAATGAAATAGATGAAAGCCAAATCTGGGCTAATATTTCATGATGCAAATGCACAAAATAAATTCATGTGTCATGGTCAAGTGCTCAAATTATGTTCAACATGTCTTCCACTCCTTTCAAGTTGAGAATGCACTCTGTCAATCTCTCTTCCAGGGGCCTCATGTACTCCAGAGGAATGACGTCCAAGCCGCTCAATGTCAAGCTCTCTGATTGAGTTAGTGCCACAATAAAAATAACAATAGAATAATAATAAATAAATCAACAACAAGTTAGTTAGTTATGGCATGGCTCCATCTACCAATTCTTCTACTTATTTCTTCCTCTTAAGGCTGGAATGCGTCTCTATGTTGGGTTGTACTAAATTAAGGTGGCTATCAGGGATTTCCATTTGGAAAAGCTTAAAAGGTTCGCTATAAGTGGGTGTTGTTAACTTGAAGACATTCCAACCTTGGGGTTGAATTTCCCGTGCTCTTTAAGCTAGAATTTTATTGCTCAATAACGATGTTGGAAGGATGGAATAGTTTTGATGAGTTATTAATGTTTTTTTTACACAATCCTCCTTTAGCTCTCCATTTTCACATTTTATTTGACAATTGTCATGAGCATTGCCACTTGTGGCTCTTGTTATCTAGTAAAAGATGAAATATTGAAATTAAGTACAATTATATCATACAACAAATCTATAAAAAACTGAATATTGTAATTATATAAATCAATATTATAAAAAAAAACTTTTTATCTATTATTTACATGAATCAAGAGTGGAGCGTAAATAGTCATTCAAAAAGGAGACTTTTACAAAATATTGAAAACTTCCTTGTAGTGACGTAAGAAAGGACCCTAACCAAGTCCAAGCTTGGAAAAAAACAAGAAGAGGTATTGAACTTCAGTTTCCTTGCAAACAAAACCCATATCTTAACCAAATAAGCTAACAAAAATTGACTTAAAAATTGATGTTATTATCAATTAATTATACTTAGTATTAAATCCTAAAATTTGTATAAAAATTTAAAATTTAATTTGATGATGATGACGACGATGATGATGAACGTCCACTAAGACCAACTTTGGTCTATCAGATGATGATGATGATGAATGTCCACTGAGACCAACTTTGGTCTATCAGACCTTAAGAAGGATAGTACTTGGTTTACTTTAAAATCTTGTTCCTGTAGTCAAAAAGCTTTCCAAGCTCACTATAGTTTTGGCAAGTTAGGAGGTTATAAAAGTTTGTATTGCAGCAAATACTATGAAACTTAGATCTAATGTGGGTGCAAGCAAGGCACTCTAAGAGAAAGTGATTTTTATCCTCAACACTCATAGATTCACACATATGGAAAACCCTTTCTGCCCATGGAATTTTAGCAATAGACCAATGCCCTGTTTTTCGATTGAGTTCATGAGAGTTCGTTCTAATCTTGGCTATATTAATTTTCTTCTGTGAGCTAGTTACTATCGAGAGATACTTATGATATTCCAAGTTAGGATTAATGACCTCCTTAGAGTATCTTAATTTTCTCTTAACTGCTAAATTTTCTCTTTAAACTTAGAAGTAATAATATTTTTGACATTATCAATGTTCTGCAAAATGTCGTTTTCATCAATTCCCCAATGGTTTAACCAAGAGATGGTATCTTTACACCAACACCGCTTGATGTGTAGTTGGTTTTGACTTGAGTTTAAAGCAATTTTAGGAAGTCTATCATTTCCCATGTTGTTTATCTTATGAGTGTACATTAGGTACCTAGTCATTTCCATTTTCTCAATGGGGTAAAGACCCACTTCTATGAGGAGAATATGTTAAGGCGTATTGCTTTTAATTTTGAGGTTATAAGTTATAACATGCTTTTGGATTTTCTCAATCTTCCTCCAAGGTTCTCTAGAAATGTTGCACCCCCATACTTCACAACTATTCAAGATAACATGGATTACAAGAGTTTCAAAGATGAACCTTAACAATAGTAGAGAAGAGAGAATTTCTTGTGTCTTTAGTGAGGTCCTCATGCCTCTAGAGGGCTCTTTGTATCTCAAATTTATCATAAACTAGCTTACCCCCAAAGTGGGGGAAATGAAACGCCGATGGGGATTTTGATATGTTTCAAAAATGAGAGAAAGTTGTGTGTATGTAGATAGTATAAGTTTACGTGTTGAAATAAAATCTAGAAAATCTATGCTTGGCATAGTAGTCGATAAAATTGAAAAGAAAACTCTATTGCAAGTACTAATAGGTAATAAATAGAAACTCATACATTAATTTGTCATAGGAGAAGATATACATATGTGAGTAAAAAAATAAAGAGCTTGGTAGTGATCAAGTTTGACTCTAGTAATATTGGCAATCAACATTGGTATTTTCATTTGGTAGGGGGAGCACATGGATTGAAGGTTACAATTTTAAGTGTTAAAGAGACAACGAACGAAGGTGTGTCTCTTCCTTTCTTTCAAGTGAGACATATGAAATGTCTTTCATCTTTGCATAGCATTTGAAGGAGAACGATGATGAAATTCATATTTTCTCTAATGTTGTAGTGTGTGGCATTTTTATGAAGGTCAAGCCTTGATGTTCATTGTTACCAATGTCAATGGTTGACCTTGTTAATGTTAATCCTTGGGATTTATGGATAGTCAATTCCCAAGCCATCTTAAAGGGAATTTTTTTCTTGTTACTTCGATTTATGAGTGGAAGTGGCAAGTGGCTTGGTTGAGAGTGATTCTATCGAGGCCCAATGTAATTATCAAATTCCATGATAGCATAGTCTGGTAACTTATGAGGGATGTGAAGGTCAATCCTTGACATTCATTGTTACCAATATTAATGGTTGACCTTGTTAAATGTCAATCAATGAGATTTATGGATAATTAATGCCCGAGCCATCTTGAGGAGAATTTGTTTCTTGTTACTTCAATTTATGGGTAGAATTGGTATGTGCTTTGGTTCAGAGTGGTCCCATGGAGGCCCAATGTAATTATCAAATGACATGACAACATAGGCTGGTAACTTAGAGGAGATGGAAATTGATAAATAATCTTTATACATTTTTAAACATTTTATTTTCTTTTTCTTTCAAATTTCAACTTTAAATTGAAATCATCATACTTTAAAATAATAATAATAAAAATAATTTCTATCTTCAAAATATTATGAAAACATATTTATCTATTACTCAAAATATTGTATGTTACATTTCATTTAATGGTTATTCTTCATTTTCAAGTAGGTTCACAATTATGTTTTTTTTTCTTTGGTTAATGTTTTTGTCTTTATTTATAGTTTGTTGTTCTTCTTCCTTCTCTTTTATTATTTTCATTATTTACTAGAACTCTTCTATGTATATCTTCCTTTATTTTCCATTTTTATTTTCCACAAGTTCACAATTTTTTTCTAATAAAATGTTTCTTGTTCAAATCCCTTAAGTTTTATACCAAACTAATGGAAATAAAAAATTTGACAAGTCTATATTAACTCTATATTCACTCATAATAATAATGTTATTTTAAATAAACATTTACGTATAATATAAAAATAAAAATATTTAATTTTATTATTATATGATTTAATATTTTTTATTTCAATTCATAACACTTTCCCGCTTAAACTAATACACATCAATATACATTTAACTAATCTTTTATTTTCTAAATAAAAAATGTACCTTTTAAATTTTTTAGTTTTTCTTTAATTTAATTTTTAACCTTTTTAAAACTGGGAATACTCACTAAGTTAACTCCGAGGAAGTAAGAAAATTCTAACTCTTTTTTTTCTTTTTTTTTTATAACTCTTTTTTATCTTCCATAAAAATAGAATAAATGCCCAAAACCTTCCAATAATAAGTGTGAAAACTTAGAACTATTTAAAATAAAAAATTATAAAATGATTATGGAAAAATGCTCAAAACATAAATGGAATAATTTTTAAAACACCAAAACATATTTAACTTTTAAAACATAACTAAAATAATTTTTAATCATGATACTTAAAACTTTTTAATTCACAAATAATATTTTATTATAAATAACTAATAATAATATGAACTATTTTAATTTTAAATAACCAATAAAATATTTCAAACATAAAGAAAGAAGTGGATGGAGAAACAAATTACTCTATAAAGAGTTTGAAATTAACTAAACTAAATAAATCTCTATAACTATGCAACATGGTTAAAAACACGATTAAAAGTTTGAGTAAAAAATTATTGATTTAACTAATAATTGTATCCAAGGGTTGTTGCGCTGAGAGGTACTTTATAGCCGAGTATTAAGGAGATACTGTAACGTTTGTGGAATCTTGTATGAGGGAGATCTTGTAACGTTTGCCGAGTAACGTAAATAAAACATTTAATTATCCACCAAAAAAAAATCGATGAGCAAAAAAATTGTTGCCCTTGCACATGGTTTTAAAACCATGTGCAAATAAACAACCTATGGTTTAATTGTACATGGATTAGGAGGGCCTTGCAAATGGTTTTAGAACCATGTGCAAGGCCTCCTAAAAACCCATGGTTTTATTGTACATGGTTCATGAGGGCCTTGCAAATGGTTTTAAGGGGAGATGTTGTAATGTTGGTTCCTAACAAAATAAAAAATAATAAAAAATATTATATGTTGGCCATGAATAATATTAAATATTAATAATAAAAATATTACATGTTGACCTGAAATAAAAAATGTCTCTTTTGGTTTGAATCAAATCAATGGCTATATATATGATACACCCAAGTTGATAGCTACTTGAGTGCAATACTTGGATCCCTCTCGGTCCTTGATAGAGCCTAGGATTTGGATCTATGCTCGTTAAAGTTCCAAAGTGAGGCAACCTCTCCAGTCCTAACATTGATTTCACAAGTCTAATCCTTGAATGAGTGTAGGTTGGAATCCCATTCATGCTTTCCTCAAAGAGTTGCACAAACATAGTTACCATCTACACGTTCTTTCTGTCGATGGATGATTGCTTTGCGAAGGTCTTCTTAATAAAACCATCCCTTAAAAAAAGTGGAAAAACAAATGGAAACACTCTATATGCCAAGGATAGACGACAAAAATCCAAGTAGAACCATACCCTTAAAAAACGCTTTCGCAGTAATTAGACAATTCTCCCCACACCCAACACTATCCATTTTTTCAAACTGTAGCTTAGCTAAAGTTGGCACCAACTTTCCCCTTATTTCCAAGATAATAAGTTCAAGAAGAGGAGAACCAAATTTGCAAGGGAAGGTAACCAAACTAAAGTAAGTGGTTCCTTGCTCTTGCAAAAACCATTTTCTAGAGCCTTGAATTCCACGCAGCTCAATTGTTCTACCAATAACAGAAAACCTGGGCCTGCCACATGTCGTATGTAAACCAATTCCTCAACTTTAAGCACAAAAAAAACTCACCTCAGTCATTCCAAAACCAACAACACAATACTATTGCACCTTGTTCCCATGGAAAACAACTAGACCATCCCAAACCAAACACCCTCAACAATGCAATTCACCATAAATCACCCCAAACCATCCCTGGATTCGTCACATAGGGCATTATGATTTCACATGGACCCATTAATTTCACTGGATTGGATGCAGTGGTTCATAAGACGAACTGGAGTGGTGATAGAGATATATTGTGAGGTGGTGTTCCTTCATGATGCCTTGAACTTGAGTTATCTTACCTTGCTAAGCTCGACAATACGTGGATGGCATATTAAATAATAAAAGTTTATCATTGATATGATGGTTAGTTAGAGAATGGGGTAGCTGATAACTCCCCATTATTTTTGATAATTCTATAACCCACTATTTTTGATAATTCTATAACCCACATAAGAAGCAAAATTTGCGAGCTCATTTGCATGTTTGTTCTTAATTCTTAAGACATAAGAAAACTTAATGTTTTCAAAGTGTTCTACTTTGCTCTTGGCTCTCTAAATGATTCTTGTCATATTTTCATTGGTGGGTTTGCTTGGATTTACCATAAACCTCATGACAATTGAGGAATCTCCAATAACTATAATGCTCTTGATTATGTTAGTATTATAAGTTTGAGCCCTTGGTAAATTTCAAGCACTTTAGCATAGTGATTTGAAGCTATTTCTAGTTTCAAACCCAAATTTATAGTTTCGATTGAAATTATAAACATTTTCTTCGCACCTACCACTTTTAGACGACAACCTTTTATAAAAACATAATTTGAAGTTATTTCTAGACCCCATTCAAATCCAAAATCTTAATTTCCCTTAAAATCGTAAACATTTCCTCCCCACCGACCACTCCTACATGACAACCCATAAAACCAATATTTATAAGATTACAATAATAAATCTATAAATTTTTATAGTGTTATTGCGTAGAGAGACGCTTTACAACCCAGTATGGGGAAGATCTTGTAACATTACATAACGTTATGTAACATTACTTTTTACTTATAAAAAGTAATAAATATATTTTGTCGCCCATTAAAAAATAAAAAATTAATTATCCACTAAAATAATTGTTGGCCAGAAAAAACAACCTAATATGGGGGAGATGTTGTAATGTTCCTACCTAAAAAAACAATAAACAATAAAAAATTGAATTATCCGCAAAAAAATGTTGGCCTTGCACATGGTTTTAAAATTATGTTCAAGGCCTCCTAAACAATTCATGGTTTTATTGTACATGGTTTAGGAGGGCCTTGCAAATGGTTTTAGGACCATGTGCAAGGCCTCCTAAACAACCCATGGTTTTAGGAGGATTTTGCACATGGTTTTAAAACCATGTATGGGGGAAATGTTGTAATGTTTGTTCCTAACAAACTAAAAAATAATAAAAATATTATATGTCGGTTATAAATAATATTAATAATAACAATATTATATGTCGACCTTAAATAAAAAGTTGTATCCTTTGATTTGAATCAAATCAATGACTACACACCAAAGATGATAACTCATTGAGTGCAATAATTAAGAAGAGGTTTACACCTCTAGAAATTTGATCTTTCTCTACTCTTGATAAAGCCTAGGATTTGGATCTAAACTGATTTTATTAATGTTTGATCACCCAACCAACAACTTTTTACAAGATATAAAACTAATATTTATAATGTGAATCTATTCCTATTAAAATCAAATTCCTAATTTCCATTAAAATCGTAAACATTTCCTTGTCACATACCGCCCCTATATGACAATCCATATAACCTATATTTATAATATTACAATAATAAAACCTATTAATTGTTATTTTATTAATATTTGATCACAAATTATTGATGTTTGCCATTAACTTAATATTTGATCACAAATTATTGATGTTTGCCATTTACTTAAAAATTGTATTATTTTAAAATAGTGTTCCGCGTTAAGATTGATTAAATAAAAATAAAATAAGATTGATTAAATAATTTTTACGTGCATACATTGTATCATGTATACATTTTTATGAAAGCTTATGTGGATATCATTATTTAAAAAATAAGGTGATATTTAAAAAATTTCATGAAATTTCATTGAATCATTGAAGTATACATATGTTTTTATAGGTAAGTCTTTGCGGATTTTATAAAATAAGGGAATATGGTAGGAATCATATAAATAAAATAAAGATAAAATAAAAAACACATAATATGTATAAAATCTTTAGGTGGCATCATATCAATATTGAATAACTAAATATTGTATTATTATGTGTATGACATATTCGATCCATTTTGCAAGTTTTTAATGATATTGATGTATGTGTGTCAAGTTTCTTGTTATGTTTATAATTATTTAGATATTATTTTAGATTTTTGACTTGTTTGAGTGGATCAATAAAATTAACTTAAGTGTAACAAGTGTACAACATGGATTCATTTCATGGTCATGGTATCTTGTTATATTTAAATGCATTTTGATTAAGATTTAAATAAGCTTCAATTAGAGGCTGGTTAATAAAACTGGTAACAATTTGTTTTTTTTCTCATATCAGTTTTTGTTTGTTTATTAAATAGTATTTGTTTTGTGCTTATATTAACTCTAACAATATGGTATAAACAATGTATATAAATTTTTATATTTTAGTCTTTGTTTAAGAGTAGCTATCTTCACAAAACTAAGTGGTTGGTTGTGTCTATAGACATTCACCAACCACTTTAGTTGTGGTTGTGCTTGTTGATTTATGAAATATTGTATTACAATTAATAATAGTAATATTTGTGATTTGCTATATCTATAGTACAAAGTCTATAATCAAAGTGAGGTCAAACCTCCTTCAGAAATCCAAACAATGCCATTATTACTTCACATGTTGCGGTCTCACCGCTTCCTGCATCGATCGATCGATCTTGTTTGCATGGGTAGGCCGTCATCTGGGGCACAAACTCCTCTCTCTTGTAAAAAATGGTGGGGTACATATCAAGCATTGCATGCAAAGATCGTGAATGGAAAACCATATGCAAACTCTTATGCATTAGAAATCGTTCTATTAGGTGAATTCCTTTGTTGATTGAAGATGGAAAATGATGAATATAACCGAAATTTATCGGTCATTAATGGGCGACAATCTCACTCAGATGCTGAAAAATAAAGTCCGAGGGCGAGAATAGCCTACAGTCTTGCAAATCGTCATCAAGCAGCATTTATGTAAATAATAATTATTGCACCGAGAGGAGTTAGGTGCTCTACAACCTAGTATGGGGGAGATGTTGTAATGTAATATTACCAAAAATAAAAAGTAATTAAACATTTAATGTCGTCTTACCAAAAATAAAAATAAAAAGTTGGGGAGGCAGGTGCGGGTGGGATAATCTTTGATTTCAGAGGAAATGCAGTCACAACCTATGCATGGGGGATTGGACGGAAGACTAGCAACGAAGTTGAATGGCTTGCCTTATACCTTGGTATGGAAATAGTCAGAAAGAACAATATCAAAAAAACCATTGTCTTTGGGGATTCAAAACAAGTCATTCAAAAAATGAGGAAAGGCTATAATCTTGGCGTATCCAACTGCAAAAGATTATACGAGCGCATCAGCAGAAATAACACCACCCTTCACACCACCTACTACCACATCCTGAGGAAGAACAATGCTTTTGCGGATAAAATGACAAATCAAGTAACTAAGAATAACTTAGTAATTGTCTCAATAAGAGACCAACATCATTATAAGTATGTCCCTTAGTCCCCTTACTCCTAGGGGATCGTCTAGGCCTCAACTCGCCAACACCTACAATGACCTCACTCTCTACATGAGGAACACGTGTCCCTTGACGCGATGACATTGGGAAAATGGCCGTCTTGGCCATGTGAAGGATTTAATGGGTAGTCCCTTCTACCTGCACAATGCAATCCCCAACGATTCACTCACGCTCCACAGACCCGGTGATCATCTTGAATTCCCTACCCCATTCCTCTCTACATTCTTGTGAACTGGATTTGCGTCCTCCACACATTATTTCTCTAGAAAGTGATTTATTCTCCCTCTTTGCAGGTTTTCTCAGCACTCAGGCTGACTGCGACTTGGTTTATCTTCCCGTCATCATAGATCTAGAGCCGTTGTGGTTAGCACAGGACCAACATTCTTCTACCCTGGCTTCGCACAAAACATGCATAACTACACCTTGTAGTGTTGAAATCCCTTCTTGGTCTCATTCAGTAGCGCAGGTACAAGAAATCATGGAAACCTCAAAGGATATAGAAGAGATCAAAGCTTCTCTCTCAAAAATGCAAAGCAGAATGTGTTGGATTTACAGAATGGTTGGAACTAGTGTAAATGAGAACAGGGCGGTGACAACAGATGCAAGATACATTGCAAACCAGCTTGGATGTCATGAATCCATAATCGACGACAATACCTGAGACTTGCATGAATTAATGGGGAAAGTTGATATTATAAAGGAGGAGGTTCAGAAGCTCTCCATCATGACACAATGCAGCCATTTCCAGGAATCCCCAGCTGTTGGCGATTTTTAGATGGAAGAGCCCTCGGTCGCCCAGTCGACCCAAGGGAAGGAATCTCAGAAGAATCAGGTTTTTATTTCCATGCTTATAAACATTTTTTTTTATATTGCTGAATAATCAGTTTGTAAGGCAGTACCTTTCCATGGGTTTAAATTGCTTCAACAAAAAGTCTAGAGAGGGATGAAATTTTTTGAGCTGTAAATTGTTGTAAAATTTTTAAGATAAGAAATATTTACAACTCAAGAAATTGGATCTCTCTCGGTGCTTGGTAGATCCGGGTTTAAGATGGATTATGCTGGTTAAAAGACATTGACAACTCCTTTGTTAGAGTTGTATGGTTGTCATTAGGTTAGCGAGAAAATTGAAATGAAATAGATGAAAGCCAAATCTGAGCTAATATTTCATGATGCGAATGCACAAAATAAATTCATGTGTCATGGTCAAGTGCTCAAATTGTGTTTGACATGTCTTCCACTCCTTTCAAGTTGAGAATGCACTCTGCGGGTCTCTCTTCCAGGGGCCTCAGGTACTCCAAAGGAATGGCAGCCAGGCTGCTTAATGTCAAGCTTTCCGCTTGCATTGGTGCCATGATAAAAATAACAATATAATAATAATAAATAAATCAACAACAAGTTAGTTAGTTATGGCATGGCTCCATCTACCAATTCTTCTACTTATTTCTTCCTCTCAAGGTTGGAATGCCTCTCTATGTTGGGCTATAGCAAATTAAGGTGGATATCAGGGGTTTCCATCCGGCAAAGCTTAAAAACCCCGCTATAAGTGGTTGTTGTTAACTTGAAGACATTCCAACCTTGGGGTTGAATTTCCCGTGCTATTTAAGCTAGAATGTTATTGCTCAGTAACGTTGTTATAAGGATGGAATGCTTTTGCTGAGTTATTGATGTTTTTTTTGCACAATCTTTCTTTAGCTCTCCACTTTCTATGTTTTCTCATTTTTTTCCAACAATTGTCATGAACATTGCCGCTTGTGACTCTTGTTATCTAATAAAAGATGAAATATTGAAATTAAGTACAATTATATCATAAAACAAATCTATAAAAACTAAATATTGTAATTATATAAACTTATATTATAAAATCAATATTAATTTTTTTTATTATTATCTATTATTTACATGCATCAAGAGTGGACCATAAATAGTCATTCAAAAAGGATACTTTTACAAAAATATTGAAAACTTCCCTATAATGGCCTAAGAAAGGGACCTAACCAAGTCAAATCTTGGAAAAAACAAGAAAAGTATTGAATTTCGGTCTACTTGCAAACAAAACCCATATCTTAATTAAGTGAGCTAACAGAAATTGACTTAAAAATTGATGTTATTATGAAATAATTATACTTAGTATTAAAACTTAAAATTAGTATAAAAATTTAAAATTTTATTTGATAATGATGATGATGATGATGATGATGATGAACGTCCACCAACTTTGGTCTATCAGATGATGATGATGATGAATGTCCACTGAGACCAGCTTTGGTTTATCGGACCTTAAGAAGGATAATACTTGGTTTACTTTAAAATCTTGTTCTTGTGGTCAAAAAGCTTGCCAAGAAGCTTTCCAAGCTCACTATAGTTTTGGCAAGTTAGGAGGTTATAAAAGTTTGTATTGTAACAAATACTATTAAACTCAGATCTAATGTGGGTGTAAGCAAGGCACTCTAAGAGAAAGTGATTTTCATCCTCAACACTCATAGATTCACACAGATAGCAAACCCTTTCTGCCCATGGAATTTTAGGAATAGACCAATGCCCTGTTTTTCTATTGAGTTCATGAGAGTTCGTTCTAATCTTGGCTATATTAATTTTCTTCTGTAAGCTAGTTACTACCGAGAGATACTTATGATCTCCCAAGTTAGGATTGATGACCCCCTTATAGTATCTTAATTTTCTCTTCACCGCTAAATTTTCTCTTTAAACTTAGAAGTAGTAATATTTAAATGACATTATTAATGTTCTGCAAATGTCATTTTCATCAATTCCCCAATGGTTTAACCAAGCCATGGTATCTTTACACCAACACCGTTTGAGGTGTAGTTGGTTTTGACTTGAGTTTAAAGCAATTTTAGGAAGTCTCTCATTTTCCATGTTGTTTATCTTACGCATGTACATTAGGTACCTAGTCATTGCCATGTTCTCAATGGGGGAAAGACCCACTTCTATGAGGAGAATATGTTAAGGCGTATTGCTTTTAATTTTGAGGTTATAAGTTATAAAACGCTTTTGGATTTGCTCAATCTTCCTCCAAGGTTCTCTAGAAATGTTGCACCCCCATACTTCACAACCATACAAGATAACATGGATGACAAGAGTTTCAAAGATGGACTTCTTTTTATCCCATATGACCAGAATGGTCGATTTACAGTTATTTTTAAGACCAAAATAAGCTTTCCACCCTCCATTATTCCTTTTCTCAATGCTATAGTTCCAATTGAGCTTTTGATGAATATCAATTCTGAGATACTTGTAAGAAGTCACTTCCTTTATAAAATAATTAAAGTTGATAAAATATTAAGACAAAATTTAAATAAATAATTAAAGCTAATAAAATATTAAACCATAATTTAAATTTGATTTTTAATTTGGTACCTAATATATAATATAAATAAATAATGAAATGAAAAAAAAACTATATAATATAAATAAAATAATGAAATGAAAATAAATAACTATATAACATAAATAAAACAACAAAACACAAATAAATAACAATAGATGTAATGGTTGTTAATACAAACAAGAGCCATGAAGTAGCAATGTTAGCAAATGTTAAAATCTATTGCTACAAGACAAAAAGTATACAAAACTTTATATTTAAGCTAATTTAAGATGCATATAAATATAGAAATAAAAATATAATTATATTGTAAAATATTTTTTTTATAATTAACAAACACCAATTAATCAAAATTAATTTCAATATTACTTTAATTTTTTTTCCAATATTTTTTTTAAATTCTTTTCTATAAATTTAAAATACATAATTATTGTATTTAAATATAAACAGTTTATAAAATTGATTTTACTTAAATAATATGTTTAAATTCATAACTTCACATTTTATTTATTTTTTTAAAATTCAAATTTATATTAACTTTAATAGTCTATTTTTAAATTACACACATATTATTAATATATAAATATTAAAAAAAAGAGTCTAAATATTACAAAAGAAGTCTAATCCCGATTAAATAT
>LPNX010065704.1:39769-111630 GCA_001517045.1 Pseudotsuga menziesii | reverse complement strand
TATACCCTTTACAGGCTCGAGCTTACTGTAATCAAGCTTTGGGCTTCATGAATTTATCAACAATTTTATTTTAGCTTAGCAAAATTTATAGTCCGGCATGAGTTTTTGAAATTTCGATGATTTGTACATTGGAATGTGCCGTGTTCTCATCTCAACGCAGAACGCTATGCTAACTAGATAAACTTCAATTCAAGGTATTTTCATCTCAACATTTGGGATCAGGCTCCCACCTTCTAATGCATTCTGTCTGCTGTTTCAGGGTACCAAACTCCATTTGAGAAAACAAAGGATATGGCAAGCTGTAATGGAAGATCTTTTGGCACAGGGGACGGACAAAACCGAACATGTACGTTTTCCTGATTCTCAGCAACATTCTGTTCGAGCTCGAGCCGGCGGTCACAGGAAGCATCCAAATGGTTCCAGGCATTGGCGATCGGCTGCTGGTAGGCGCCACGGTCCACACAGCAGCGGCAGGAGGCATGAGCCCAGACACACGGCAGCGGCAGGAGGCATGGGCCCAGAACAGCTGGCTCCCATGCTCAGCATGCAATCTGCCACTTGGCAATGGGATAAAAATTTGATTTTTTTAATTTTAAATTATGATGTCATCTTGCCACATGTCGAGTGAAATCCAGATACCAAACCCCAATGTTGACATCATCGCCTCTCAACCAATCAGCTGTCTAGAAAATTAGATTTTAAAAAAAATTAAATAAAATATTTTGCAAACGCCAAAGTCATACTTAGGAAAACAGGTTTGATTTTTTAAAGGAGCGCCAAAAAACACTAGGTAATAGGCAAAGTCAACGGGGTTTGAAATCGACCGATTGCATTATACCAGCCAGAGGCAGGTATAAAAATGAAGTCCAAATTACACACATAATCAATATATAAATATTAAAAATAAAGTATAATCTCAATTAAATATTAAAAATAAGTCCAATCCTAATCACAAGATCATTTTCATTAAAAATAACAAATCCCTATCCAAATTTGTTAGGATCGTAACAGAGATCATATGTAAGCAGTGACTGCGAAGCCCTTCTTTCTTTTACTACTGGCCTCTACATTTACACACCTTCATTAAGGAGTTTAGTGGATGTGATATCATGTCTAAAGTAAACATATCATATGATATGTTATATAAGCATAGATTTAGAATACAAAATATTTTTAGTGGATGTGACCACATACCACTAAAAATAAGCAATGATATGTTTAGTGGATGTGACCACATACCTCGAGTTCTACAATTGGGATATGGGAACGTTTGGATAGGGTTTAAAAATGATAATCTTGACTCAAGTTAGAATACAAAATATTTTATTTTTATCAATTAAATATAAATTTATTATTATAACACTAAAAATATTTTGGCTTTTATATGGCTTTTATATGAGTTTTTTTCAAAACATATATGATTTTTTTCATTTTTTTTTGGTTTTTTATATAAGGTTTTTTCAAAACATATATGATTTTGCTTCAGAATTTTTTTTATTTAGAATTTTTGTTTGAGGAAAAAATATGTTGACATTTATATCATAAATTTAGCTTTGTAAGATATTTTTTTCAAAACAAACTTAGTTTTATCTTAAATTTTTTTATTCAGATTTCTTGTTTAGGGATTAATTTCAAGAAAATTTATAAGTCAATCAACTCTGCAATAGAGTACCAATCTCATAATTTATTCTTTGCTCTTTTGACACAGTTAACCATAGTTTATGAGAAGTAGAAAGAATAATAGTATTAAAAAACTAGGGAAGTGAGGGGTGGTATGAGTGGGACATTCTCATTAACCTTGAGGAATAAGTAGAATTAAAGCTTGTGTGGGGCCTAGGACAAGCTACCAATAAGCAGATAGAGTTTTGGGTTCTTTGGTAAGGCTTGCGAATAATGCTGGAAGACAAAATCCCAAAAAACCACAATTTTTGGTGACTCGCTCCTAGTGCGGCTAGATTCGACAAAATAGGTGCAATAGAAGAGAGGTGACTTATTCCCTGCTATGCTGCAATCTTTTGTTGGTTGAACAATTTGAGGAAATTGTGTTTCTTTCATGTGCTAAGGGCATTGAACTCTCGAGTAGATGAAATGGCCAATCTTGGTGTGCAATTAGAACAGGTGTTTTGAACCAAGTGGGAGTTCCATCATACTTAATTAGTCCTTCATGAAAACTACTGAATTTATACGTTTTGTCTCATCTCCATTAAAAGGATGACAAAAAGGTTGCTACATAAGGCTCAATGGTTTAAACCCTTGGTCATTTGTGGGCCAAGCTCTGGCACATGGCACTATAGACATGGAATTGGAAGAAGCAGAGTGGACTTAAGGAGTTGGATCAGTTGAAGATAGCGAGGAAGTAGTTGAACATCCTCAATACTAGTAGGATTTCTATGATATTTTCTATAATGTTATATGTATTACACAGTAGTATTAGTTCTAGGAGTGTACTGGCGTTTATTTTGTTACAAATATTTTGATAGCCAACCTCTTCCACTTAGAAGAAGATAATATATGTTTTCTAATATTCTATACAAAAATGTTTATGCTAATTTATTGGAACACTTATTGCACATGCAAACCGTATTCAAACACCAAATTCGATCCTAGAAAGTTGGGGATATTGGATTTGCCAATTAAGTATGTTTATTATATTTGTTTCTTTTTTCGAAAAATAAAAGAAACAAGGCTTTTGACATAGGCATCTCTAGATGTCAAATCAATTGTAAAATCGATATCTCTCTTTAGGGGCAGTCCATCAATTTCCTCTAGAAACACATGACATAATTCCTTTAGGACTTCATAATATTCTACAAAGGGTTCACTGTTATTTTCAACTGAATATAACACTTGGACAACGAACAACTTACACCCCTTTCTGGCGCTTCTCTTTAGCTATAAGGATAAAATTGATCACACTAAAACTGGCCTCGAGACTCTTACAACTTCCCTTTGATTTCCCTCTTCGTCAATACATTGAAAAGTCTTATGATAACAATTCAATATTACCCTATGAGCTTATAGCAATTCCATACCAATTAATACATCATAGGTTCCTAGGTATAATATATTTAACTAAGCTCGAGTTTGCAAGCCATTCATTTCTAAGTGGCAATCTGGTATATAATCCAATAGTTTTCTCTTTGTCCCGGTGGCTAGGTGAACTAACCAACTTTTCTCAAACTTATTTTTGGTTAATTTACCTTTTTCAACAATTACGGGTTAGATATAGCTCAAATTTGAACCAACATGAATTAAAACAAATACTATTTGAGAATATATTTTACCTTCAATCTCTACCATGATGGACTGATGATATGTATGGTTGTCTTCCAATGATGCATGATTTTTTGGTATGTTTTTTCCCACATATTTTACTGTAGGCTTCTTGAAGGTTATGAATCATCTTGACCAATCTTTTTCGATGAGGACAATCTACAAATCATTGGGGTCCTTCAAAGCCCCAACATTTAATAGGATTAGCAGGTCTCCTATTTTCATAATTTGTTGTTTTATTTATGCTTAGATATGTTACTATTGGATGTGTATTGTTTTTACCATAATGATTTCCTTGGAAACTCAAAGAGGAATTTTTGTTAGGTGGTGGCTTAAACCCATTCTGCTTTTGATAAGATTTCTCTTTATTTTTCTCCTTCCAATCTTCAGGATGCTCAATATCAAGATTGATCATAGCAATACTTCACGTTCCTAGCCCTAAGGGGTAGCTAAGTTGGTTGGAGTATGAATCCAAAGACCATTTGATATTGAGGTCAGAGGTTAAATTCTCATGAACCTAACTCTCTAGGTTCCTCGAGGCTAGGCTCCCAAAACTGGAGTCGATAGGGCGAGGTCCCTTTGGGTGGGACCCCTTGAATTATTACTATGGATGTAGCGAGCCTCGAATTCTATTCTCGAGGATGTGAACCATGTTGAAAAATACTTCGCCTTCCTAATAACTTCATCCTAAGTGTCTGGTTAATCATATTCAATTATGTCCCTATATATATTAGGTACACAACTATGGAAAATGTTGAATCTTTTTCTTCTCATCCTCGATGTAAGGATTAACATATCACAACATATCTATGAATTTAATTGATAAGTCTTCCATATTCATATTTCCTAGTTTCAACTCATGAAATTCTTTGATTTTCTTTTCATAATATCTCTCAGATAAATACTTCTTCCTGAAGTCCTTTTTAAACCATTTCCAGTTTATTCGACTTTTGCTAATCTACCTGACTGCTCTTAGGTTGTTTCACCAAATGGTATCCTTCCCATTTAGATTACATATTTCCATATTAGCTTTCATGTTACCAGAATAATCGTAAAATATAAAATACTTACTCGTTCTTAGAAGCCAATCTTCTACTTCTTCATCATATTTAATTTCACCATCAAACACAGGTGGTTTAATTTTCTTAAACTCACCTTGAACTTCATTTTTCTCATGCTTTTTTTTTGTTTTGAAGTATGATTTGAAATTTTACTGGTAGAACTTTTTGACATGTTTTTTTTCTTCTTCCAGATCCCTCGTTGCTGGAATCATTCTCATCAGAAGAACTTTTCATTTTTTTCTTTGCATGGATCTCTTGTTTTCTCCTACAAAGTCCTGCTTTGATACTTTCTTTAAAATATTGCGTTTATTTCTTGTTGTTTATCCTGAGCCTTCATTAGTATTTCGTTACCAATTCTGTAACTTTGCACTTCAACCTCAATGATTCTGATGGTTTCTAATATCTCATTAGGTGCTTCATATTTATTGCTGGATCATTAAGTTCTATGCATATTCTCCCTTCCTAGGACTGTGGCTTATCTCCACTCGGGGCCTTCAATATTCCTTCCATGCTCAATTCAACAATTTCCAATCTCTTCACAAATTATTTCTTTCCTCTTCAATTTTGTTGTCTTCTTGAGATAAAAATTTCAAGTTTGTTCTAACTTTGTTCTAGTCCTGACTATTCTCAAGTTAGCAAGAATAGTTGGTTCAAATATGATCTATGTTATTGGAACCCAATAGGTACTTCAATTTGTACTAGATTTGGGATGGTCATGTTTCACTTACTGTCATCATTTTTTTTAATCTTATTTCAATAAACATTTTTAGAAGTTTTATTTAAAAGTTTGAGCATCACTTTGGACCCATATGGCGTTAGTGTTGCAACCTTTCTCGGATATCATTTTGTAATAACTCCAATCTTCAAATTTCACAAAATAAATTAAGCACAAAAGTTACACTATAAAAATGAACATCTATTAATGACAGACATATAGCACTTATATTAAAATATTGCATCCCCTACAATATGAAGAGAATGTTAAAGCTTCCTAAGTGAGTTTCGGGTCTTAACATTAATGTCACAAATATTTGATATTTATATATTCATGATTACTATGACATTGTTATATCATAATACATGTTTCTAAAACCTGGGATATTACTATCCATGAAATTAACCCTACCCTATGGACACATAGAGAGTTTACAAGGTAGTTTATATATATATATATATAGATAGATAGATAGATAGATAGATAGATAGATAGATAGATAGATAGTTCTAATCTATGGGATTACATGAAGTTTCCAATAGTATTAAACATATAAAAACACATAGATAAGATAATCACATATAGAAAAGAAGGAAGAAACAAAAGTAATGGAGACAAGTACAACAACAAGTATTTATTAACCAATAAGCAAGAGTATTAAAGATGGATCTATTCATTTTGGTGCACCAGCCTTATATATACATTTTACATTATGTTATTCAGTTACATACTTCAAATTCCCTAATCGGTTATCTAACTTACTCGACTGACTATTCGACTAGTCAGTCAGGAGGACCTAGTCAACTAGATGACTAGGGTCCTCCAACACATTCCCCACCCCAAAATTCTTCTTCATCCTGAAGAGAATAGGGAGATGTTGTGCACCCAAAATAAAAGTAGTTGTAACTAGTTGGTGGAGAAGAAGTGGTTCTTGGAGGAATCCAGTTGGCACAAGCTACAACAATTGCTCGGGAAGAGAGAGCAAGTTGATCCTGGAGGTTTTTCCATTCAACCATAATGGTATTTATGTTGTCTTGCAACTGGTTAGCTGTGATAACCAGACAAGATTAATCAGTAGTGATTGGTTTACAAACTTGGTCTTACCCAGTCCACATTCTTGTAATTGAGTTTCGGTAGCTCACATGAGGTAGTATATCCTTGGGGTGAGTCAAATGACTTCTTCCTGTGCTTTATTTCCTTGTTGAATCCATTGATATTCATTTTGATGGAGCTGGTCTTATCATTGAAGTTCCATGTGCATTTGTTCATAAAGTTTCTAAGTGGTATTTAGATCAACCGACTGCCTTTAAGAATATAACCGAGACATATGCTTTGATGGTTATGTATGTCAACATAGACTTTTCCATAGTATGAGTACCAATTGTTTAGAAAAAAGGATGCCCTTGTTGCATTCGGTTCATATTCCTTCAGTTTGTTATAATATTCCACAAATTATTTAAAATAATATGCTATCAAATAGCTTGCTTCCTCTTGTTGTTTGTTGGAAATTTGTTCATGAGTACACTCATATTTGTCCAATACTAACTCAAAGAGGGATTTGATCTTGTTGAGAGGTTTGTTAGGTAAAGTTTCTAGCATCCGTCCCATATGTGACTGTACTTGTTTTGTGAACTTGCTCAAAAGTTCCTATTGTTAATGTTTAGTTGCTTTGAGTAACTTAGAACTTTCTGTCCATTGCTTACTTCTTTCTTTGGTAGCGACTCAGATTATTTAGTCAAGGTTATATTCTGACACTTTCTTAGGTGAAAGTATAGTTGTGCTCGATCGTTTCCCGGATACCGAGTTGACTGTAAAAGTGATATTGGTGGTCTTCTTACTCTGTTTACTTTTCTTAGATGATTTATTCTTTTCCTTACTTGGGGTTGATGTTGTATGATCTTTGGAGATAGGTGTGGTTATGCAACAATATCAACATACGGCAAAGGGTTACATGTAGGAGGAGGTCCTCACGATGATGGAGGAGGTAGGGATGTCAATATGAGAGACGAAAAGGTTGGAATAGGTGATGATAGAGAGGGCGACGACATTGGTATAAGAATAGTCGAATAAGGATCCAATGGTGGTGGTAAAGTTATAGGGGGAAATTGGGTTATCATGGAATGTTGAGGCAAAGACAAAGGTGTGGTCAATGGAGGTTTAGTTGACATAGGGGGGTCAATTACTGTCAAGATAGTTGTTTGATTGGGTGATCGAAGAGGGTTCACTTTAGTGTTTAGATATGAAAGGGGAGGTAAATTATCAAGGAATTCGTTTAACTTGTCAGTTGAAGATGGTGTTGTGGGGGGTAAAATGGATAATAGAGGTGAAATTGTAAGGGTAGTTGAGTCTATATTTATTGGATTTCTTGTGTTATTTCTCGCAATATAAGAGGGTACATGTGTTGATGGAATGGGAACAAACAAAGGGGTAGTAGACTATGATCGAGATGATTGCATGATCAACCAGATTTTGGGTAGTTTCACTTTACTCTATGTTTTAGATTTCTTCTGAGGTTGGGTCGAATGGGGTATGGTGATCGACTGAGACATGCTAGAAGGTTTTCTAAAACTTTATTATAGAGATGAGTAAGTGCTTCACGAAATTCACATGATTTTGCAAAGGTTTGGAAGTTAGGGTTTACCTCAGGTTGGGTTTCCTCTTAGATTATGGTAGGCGATGGAATTAGGCTGTCGTCTGATACCTCGACTTCATCAACAACTTTTGTAGACATATATGTTTTTTTTTTCTTTGGCCGGACCCAAGCTTATAGCGACGCCAACGACTGATAATGAAGACTTCTTGGACTGGAAGTCTTTTCCAATTTGCATGTCAACTATTATTTGGTTTTTAAAGACTTCGACAAGAGTTTTCTGAGCTTGGTACCGAAGTTCTTCAATTTCATCTTCTGTAGGTTCAAGCAGGAGTTGTCTTTTTTTGGAAGTTTTCCTTGTTGATTTCCCTTTGATCTGATGCTAGAACTTGAATATTTTATCTGTGGCTTTTTTAATTTATTATTGTAGTCGAGGGTCGTCGAAGTCAGGTGTTTTTCATCCCCTTCTTTTTTAGTTTCCTCATCGGATGGCTCAATGATCGGTTGTTTTCCTTTTGTGTCGACTGGTACAAGAGAAAATGGGTTCTTTGCTTCATCTTCTATGCAAAATGCAATGAAATATAGTGCTAGATATATCTTCTCTTCTTATTTTGTTTCCGTTAGGTCCTCCATAATGTCTAAGCATCGATATTTTGCTAAAGTAGGGATAGGGTAAACTGTGTTCAATTGCCGAGCAAGGTCAGTGAACAAATCCATAATGTTAGTATAGAAATATAATTCTTGCAGATATCCACCCGTGCCTTATATGTACCATACTTTCGCATGATAAAGTCCTATCTCAATGTTTAATCCTTGAGGTAAGTATCATCGAACTAATTGCGGCACTTGTCATCGAGTGCATTTGGTCTTTATGTCTTTAAACTAGTGTTTCAAATAAAATTTTGCTCTATTTACTTTAGATGACTAACCCTTTGGTGCAAATATCTCAAAATTGTACATAAGCAGTTCATGGTTCTTGGATAAATATTTCTCATTGACAGTTCTAATATTAGCCATTACTATCCATATTAGTAGTGACAAAAATTGAATAGCTTGATCCAGATCTTGAAAAATTACGCAATTTTCTCTAACTAGCCGAGCTAAATGGTTAGCCCAATTGAAGACATTTGCACTGTCGAAAACTTGGTTTAAAACTTATAGCATATCCAAGCCTAATTTGGAATCCATCCCGAACTTACTAAACAGAGAGAAATGATGAGGGAAACCCATTTGTAGTTTTCATATTACACCTTACTAATATTTAGTCCTTTAGAGTTTTTCCCTGATGTTGACCCTGTAAATCATTCAATGAGGGTTGTTGCATTGTTCATGAATGGTACATATGGTCCTTTTCTTGAAAGTCCTGTGATTTCTCTGATAAGCGAGTATGTGATAGGAATGGGTTCGTCTATCCATACCTTTTCGTAGTGATAACGATTAATAAGAAACTTAGCAATGGTTTCCTTGAGGTTTTTGAATTGTTCTATTAATGATGCATTGAAATACAGTCAGACATTGGTTGTATTGAGCTTCTGTGTTTATTTTTTCCATTGCTTATCTTGTATCGTCCATACCTAAAACTCTGCATCATGCTTTCTCCGGTATGGTTCATCAATTTTTGCTTTCTTTATTATGTGGATCTAAGCTTACAATGGTGTCATTTGAGCTTCTTTTTGGAGCACCTTGTCTTTTGATTTGACGACTTTATCTCTGGTTGCTGCGAGATTTCACTTTGTGCCCATGGCTAGTTGATCAAGAGTGCAAATTAGTTGTTGCTCTTGATATTTGGTATCTACTGGTTCTTGTCTGAATGTAGTTGCAATTTGATTTTCTTTGTTTGTATTCATATATGAGTTGTGGTGTGGCGATCGAGGCGAAGCAGGTGAGCGCTTTAAATGAAATTATTATGGGTTATAAATTCTCTAATCATTTGAGTTATCTCGTTGTAGAATTTTTCTCCTAGTGGCAGTCGGCATAGTCGGTTGCAACATTTGAACTTCCTGACATTGTCATGGTTTGTGTATTCTATCGTTTGATCTTGGTCGTTTAGGCGAAAACTTTGGATGTCACTTTAGTGGATTTGTTCTTTCTCTGGTTTCAATAAAGTGATAGATTTAGTACTGGTGCCTTCTTCCATATCCATGCTCTTCTTCTTTTTCCTAGATATCCCCCATGTTCTTGTGCCTTTCATCAATTATGCCATGGAATTCCACGTTTTAGTGCCTTTTTATAGTTTTTTAACTTAGTTATGTAACTGCTTTTTAGTTTTTTAATTAATTTATTATTGATTCTAACAAACCTGGGACATAACATTCGACTAGAGGTGATACAATTAATAGTCGGCATCATTCTTTTTCTAGAGCTGATAGCGTTTTAGTCATGCTCCATTCACGACGTTTTTAAAGATACTACCTTGAAGATTTCTTACCCATACCAAACCATTTTTATTTAATTCATCCACGAAATACAATCCTAACCATCTGGTTTCCATCTTTTTAGGATTCCCTTTTATCTGACCATTATGTAGAAGTACCAAATCATCGACTGATGTGTTTTTTATCAAATGTTCCTATCATGCCATGCTTTCTGTTGTTGATTTTAGATAAGTTCATGGTGAATTGCAATCATGCATTGTTCTTCTAGTTTTGTTAAATAAAAAATTCTATCCTTAACATATTTTACAACATCTAAATGTAGCACTTGTGCTATTGTTGGAGATTGCTGCTTGAAATGTAGTGGTATGACACCTTCTTGTCCATACATAAGATTAAAAGAGGTATGGCCAATTGATATTTTATATGCAATTTGGTATGCCCATAATATAGATGATATAATGTAGTCCTAGTTGTTTGTATCAATCATACATATTTTTGTTAACCCTTTTACCAATTTTTTATTGAATGACTCAACTGTGCCATTAGATTGGAGATGATACGATGAAATCTTGTGATGGTCGATCGTGAATTCTTTGAGTAGCACATCAATTTTCTTATTGATAAAATGCGTCCCCTGATCACTTATGAGAGTAAGAGGGAATCCAAATCTTGTGATGATATTTTCATAAATGAATCTTACTGCAAATTCACTTGAACATGTTTTGACTGGTTCAGCTTATGCCCATTTAGTTACGTACTCGACAATGATTATCTATTTTGCACCTGTCCTCCGACCTGTATTTGGAAATGTGTCGACGAAGTTGATCACCCATATTTCGATAGTGATACTGGAATTTACAGCTATGAGTGGCATTTCATGTCATTTCAATCATTGGACCATGTGTTGGCACCCTTCACATCTATTTACTTATGTTTTACAGTCTTTGTTCACTGTTGGCCACCATAATCCTGATTGTAAAATTTTTCTTTCAGTTGTATCCGATTGGTAATGTCCTCCTACTGCTCATGAGTGGGATTATTCAAGATTTACTTGTCATTCATGTTCGAGTACACATTTGTAAAGTATATCATCTGGTCCCAATTTATACAAATACCCATTAATTAGAGTATAAGGTGCAGATTTCATTGCAAGTATTCTACTCTTTTTCTCTATCATTCTAGGTGGTGCTTGACATTCTTGTAAAAAAATTTCTATTTTGCTAATTCTGTTAGTGCAACTTCGAATTTGAATTCACCTGTCTTTATCCTTGATAAATGGTCGAGTCCAACGTTTGTCTTCCCTAGTCGAACTAGTATTTTATATTAAAATTCTTGCAAAAGTAGGATCCATCTACAGTTTTGACCGTGATGCAGTGGCTTGTTTACCAAATTGCTTGGTGGTTTATGAAAAATATGAATGGATTTACCAAAAAGTAGTGTCTGAACTTTTGCAGTGCAAATATCATTCCCAAGGCTTCACGTTTGGTAGTGGAGTAATTTTGTTATGATTTGTTTAGCTTCTGACTAGCGTATCGATTCGGGTGATCCATTCTGTTGTCACTTGGCTATGTAAGGACGACTCTGATGGATATTCCTGACACATCAATGTGAACATTAAATTTTTGTGACCATTCTTGAAATATGAGAATTAGAGCTTTGATCAGTTTATTGTGAAGTAACTCGAACGATTGCTGACCTTCTGGAGTCCACTGAAATTCCATAGTTAACTTTAGAATTTATTCTAGTGGGAAAGTCAAGTTAGAGTAATACCTGACAAATCTTCTATAATATCCTGTATTCTCTAGCAATATTCTAACTTGATTAGGGTTCATTGGGGGTTTTACATCAAGGATTACTTTGATTTTTTGCTATGTCAACTTTTATACATTCTTTACAAACCACATGACCCAGTAATATTCCAATCAGTGTGGCGAAGATGCATTTATTAAAATTGAGTGATAATTGAATCTATTTGCACCTTTCTAACATAATTCATAGCCACTGTACATGTTATTTTAACATTGTATATATCATCCAATCATCAAAATATACAACCATTATTTTATACAAGTACTCTTGGAAAGATTTGATGACAATTCTAGAAAATACAATTGAAGCCTTCTTGAGGCCAAATGGCATTACTTTGTAGGAAAATAATATGAATTCACAAACGAATGTGGTCTTGGGTTGGTCTTATTTGGATATGGATAATTTTTTATAACCTGATAACCCATTGGTGAAGGAGTAGCACTCATTTCCTGTGACTTCATTAATGATTTCATCGACAAACGACGTCGAGAAAGGATCTGTGAGTGTGAATTTATTCAATCCATGAAATTCGACACAAATTCTTAGTCATTTTGGGTCGTGTTTCTTCGATTGAATTACCATTGGAATGGAATGGTCAATGAGATATATGATTCCTACAACTAACATGTTTTTGATCTCCTTTTTAACAATATCCTAGTTGTATTTGTGTGCTAATTTATAGGGTCTTTTCTTCACATGTTCGACATGAGGCATGATACCAATTTTCATTTCTCCCATTTCCCAAACTAGACCTTTTATATCTTTGTAGTCACGAGAAAATACATCTTGATATTATTTTAACAAATTGACGATTTCATCAGTTTGTTTCTTCGGTTAATAATCTCCAATTTTATCCATCTTAGGTCTACCATCATTTGATATGTTAAATTCTTTCATTTTGATTTGTGTGTGCATCCATTCTCGTGCTTTAGATTCATCAATTTTTTGTTCTCCCTTCTTGAACTCAATGAACGTTGGTGGAAATTATTTCAAGCATTCTTCTACAGGTGAGAAGGAGAAATCTTTGCTAAAATTATCTTTCAATTTTTTCCATGTGAATGTTTCTCCTCGTGCCTCTTCCATTTTATAGCATTTTCTTAGCAAATCATTCAACATGTTGGGAAATAAATGGGGGCATATTGTTTCATATCTATATCCGACGATTATTTTCCATTCTTTTTGGCATCTTTCAATGTGCTCCTCGGATCCAAGCCTTGTACAAATTTGGGTATTTATGCTTGCACTGCTAACTTTTTTTCGCTAAATATTTCAATGAAGTAGGTAGACATAGTCATCCATCTTTATATTCGCAAGTGATGTGTATCCCACCATCTAGCTGCTTAACTTGTAAAAGTTTTGACCAAGCTTTGCAGTCACCCATGTTCATCAACATTTTTGGATACTTCTTCTATATGCATTAATTGCAATTCCCATTCTTTATACCTTAAAGGGCGAATATTAGTTGATTCAACATTGGTCGACACTAGAGTTGGATAATCCCTTGTTTTTATCTCAAATATTTTTGGTATGATAGATATTGCAAAACATGTTCTTATCGACATTCGTGGTATAATTTCTATCGATCAGTAGTCTCTTGCTTGCGATTCATTGTTTTCTATCTTCCATTTGTATAGTTCCGAGGCAAAGTTCTGTCTTACAGACATGGGGGATCCCAAATGGATTTCTCCATACTCATTTGGTTCAATTGAGTCTTCATGATATTCCATTATCTGGTACAATCTCCTTATATCCCCTTCATTTTCATTTGGTTCTTTCCATGGTTTCTCCTGGGATGGATATATCAATACAATAACTTTCTTTCCATATCCTTTGAGTTTTATTCTATCTTTTTCAAGTGAGATGGATTCTTTCATTTTCTGACCCTATGGTCGTCCAACTAATGGAAGGAATGATTTTGTTCCTTCTTTTGGATCAATTATTTCAAAATCAATTTGCATTTGAATTCCCACGATTCTAGTATTAACATTCTTCCAGACTCCTATAGGTTCAATCAATCCTTAATCAACAAGTTTTAGATATATACCTGATTCTTGTAGTCGTGGCCAACCTAATCATTCCCATGTTGCTCTATTCATTATATTTTCTTGAGATCCAAAGTCTAGAAAAACCCGGGAGATGCAATAACTGTCGACTTGTAGATCGACAAGAGGGTCGATATCCATTTTTTTCTTTCTGATTAAGGATGCATAGGTTTTTAGGTACCTTTTCATTGTTTGTCTTGGATTTGATTGCATACATTAGGTCTATTAGTCATGCAACAACTTCTTCTTTTGTTAATAACTACATTAGCTCGTTTAAAGTTTTATTTTTACATTCTTGTATATCCTCATATTTAGATAATTCTTCAAAAGTATTTGAGGCATTTTTGAAAATTTCTTTCTATTGGTGGGATTGAGGGTAATTTATGTCTTTATTTTGAATCTTTTCAACTTGGGGTTTATCTTGACCAATGTTTGTTCCTTGTCTTGTGACAATTTGCAATTTTTTATGATTCAATATTTCATGCTTAGGAACACTACACAAGAAATTAATATTCTTTTTATTAATGATTTTTTCAAGCATAATGGGGTAGTCTTCAAGAGAATGCTCCCCCACCCCACAATTTGTAAAGAACTTGACATTCGTTTTGTCCTTCCAAGGGCAGTCAGGACTCAAATGTTCTTCACTAAAAAAAATAAAACATATTGGTTTAGCATGAGTGTTTTTGAAGCTTCCTCAACTATTGTATCGACCATGATCTAAAAATCCTCCTCATTGGTTGTATCCATTGTTGCGGTGGTCATTGTTTATATTGTTCTCTTGACTTCTTTGGTTGTTCTTATCAACAACTTGAGTTTGGTATACTGTATTATAATTATTATTTTTTTCAAAAAATTTATGCATTCAGTTGTGGTGTGTTGGGTCATCTGACATATTACACACCATTTTGGCTTGGTGGCGTTGACGTTATATGGGAATTCAATTGTTGTGCGTGGATAAAACTTTTCACATATATTGTAGAAATAGGTTGTTTAAGCGATCTTGAAATTTTTAGGTCACCTTTCTTCTGGGAAGATTCTCGGTTCTTCCTGTATGTATCTACATTCTTCGGGGAATAGCCTTCTATAATCCTTGTATTGTCTTCGTTCGTCAAGTTGACATGAGTCTTTCATTCGTCGTAACATTAGTACGCATTCGAATTGAATTGACCACTTGAAGAAATATCTTCTTAATTTGTTGCTTTCTTTTTGGTCATTTTTCTATAAAGCTCATGATCCAAGTGAGATCTTTTTTGCGGAGACCACCTGCAAACATTGTTATTTGACTATTTTCACCAAGAATAATATTAGCCTCCCATACAATTTGAGACACAAACAAATGTTTTACGGGGTCTTCATCTCCTTCATAAACAAGACACTATACTTGAGAAGTATCCATGATGAAAGAATTATTGCTAGTACTACTTGTATTAGTATTACTTATGAAAATGACCTACTAACCGAAGGATGAATTTGTACTAGCTAGTGATCTGCTTCCTAGGATAATCTGACCTCTTCTACAAACTCTTCTTTGATAGGTTGGGGATTTGACTGATTAATGGCTTCAATAGATAGTATTGCTGGTAGGGGTTGTGCCTCCACACGATCTTAGTAGAAGAGATGAAAGCAATTCCTTGAATATTCTGGTGTAAAGATGATCCAAATTCCTTGCATCGGTCTTGAAATCATTATACAGCTGGCAATGCATCCATAAGGATCTAGCTGACTGTATATAATGTTGCCACCATGTTGAAGCCTCTAAGTCATATTCAATGATTTGTCTAACACTAGGGCTAGTCATCAATCATATTTACAGCATTGACGGGGGTCGAAACATCAGGTATTGCAATGTGCAACTATTGTGGGGTCATCTCCATCAGATGCGGTCCTTCTTCTGGTGTTGGATCCTCACCCTCCCTATCAACTGATCAACTTCCCCTCGACCTAGGTGGGTCTTTTGGTATCCCAATTTTTACTTCGATTTCTTCATGTTTCTTTTCCCCTTTAATGGACTAACAACGTTTTGTAGTTCCTCCCACTTTTTAAATACATTTTATCTTTCATGTTTTTGAATATATGTTGTTTACTTAAAGATGGAGACAAGTTTATTTTGTTAAGGTGGACTTGTCTTCTTGGTGTCCTTCATTGTTGGTGTTATCAATAGGCTAACATCACCTCTTACCTTCTCATCTTCACATGGTCATTGACCCCCCCATTTTCGACCTGACTAATGCGAGTTGATGGTTGAGAATTCATAAAGTCTATTCATTTGCTTACAAAATATTCCCACTGTCAATATTTGATGAAATGCTCCCATTCTTTCTTCTTTTTTTGCCAATTTGAACTTGCATCGTGGCCCAAATGTAATCGTGGTTATACTATGTGACTGACTTCTTTTTCGATAAAAAATTTAAATAGTAGCGTCATAATAGTCACAAAGAATGATTCGTGGAAATTGTTGTAAAATCTTTGCTTAATTTCATCGAGCGACGTCCTTTCCTCGACCGCTTGTTCTTCATAGAAATTTTCGCATATATTCTCAAGCCACTCATACAGGTTTGTTCGACGCCTGTTATTAAGTTTGTGCATCAACAAATTTTCATTGTTGTGGTCAATTCTGGCCATTAATTTGATCAATCAACTTCTTTAATTCACGGGGAACAATTTTGATGATTTTTTCATGTGTCTCAATGAACAAATTTTCTCTAGCTCTTGCTAATGTTAACATGTTCCTTCTTATATAGTTTTGGACATAATTCGTTATCTTTTCGTTCCACCACTTTCTAATTGCTTCCTTGCTCATAATTTATAGAGATGTAATCATCTTTTATCCTGAATAGTACTACCAGTAACGGCACCAATGTTGTGATCGATGGGATTACATGAAGTTACCAATAGGGTTGAACATATAAAAGCATATAAATAAGACAATCACATACAAAGAAGAAGGAAGAAACACACGTAATGGAGAAAACAACTACAAGCCTTTATTAACCAATAACCAAGAGTACAAAACATGGATCTACTCATTCTGGCTCACCAACCTTATATACATTTTACATTCTGATATTTAGTTACATACTCTAAACTGCCTAGTCGGCTATCTAACCGACTCGATCGACTATCGGACTAGTTGGTCGGGAGGACCTAGTCGACGAATCGACGAGGCTCCTCCAACATATATACATGTATATACAGACACACACACATAGACACACACACATACACACATACATATATTTGTATATGTATATACATATAAATTCTCATATATGCTTGTAATGCATTTATATTCCATCAATGATATTTATGTAATATTGATTCTATTGTTTTAAACTTTGAGTAATTTTGATTCCACTTATATTTATATCCACTATGGTGTTTACCAACGTGTTCCTGTGGCATTTTTAACTTCTAGGATTTACATATCCATGAACTTAATCTTGCAGAGTTGATATTGATATGTCTACACCATAATATTAAAATCTTTGTCCAATGAGTTGGTAAACGAGTACAAGCATTTAAGGAGGTCTTAGATTTTATGTTTATACTTGGAAGTGGTATTATCTAGCACTACATTACTAATACAATATATCATTAAGGGTCTCAAATATCATGAGATAATTATGAGTTATTTCTCTTCATTGTGATTCCCCCTTTAATGAGGTTTCATTTCTCTTCTTCTGCGAGGATGCTCAACGTTCTCCTCTACAGGATTTCATTCTAATATAATATTATACAGCTTGAGTGATTGATTCTTGCGTAAGTAATGTCAATAGTTTCATTAGTTAGTTTTGTTAATGCTATCGTGCACTTGTAGCATTCTCATATTTAAACCTCTTACAATATATCTATTTGTCTCTGGATGTAATTTTAAAACATGTATGCTCATTCTTTTGTTAATGCAATTGATAACATAATGTATTATGAATTTCTGGGCAACTCACCCTATTCCCTTCAACACTACTTTGAGGTAAATTTCTTGTTCATGGATTTATATTGCAAGTCTACCTCTATACTTATATTACATTACAATTGACTTATAAAGTGTATTGATTCCTCAACTCTTAATATTTTTCCAAATCACACCTAGGTGCATTTGGGTTTAAAGATATGGGAAATGGGCATCTATAGGCACGGTTATTGTTCTCTTCCATTGATACTGGCACCTATGGTTACTTGCGTCACATCTTCTTAAGTAGAAAACTAAACTAGGTCATAATTATGGAAAACTCCCTCCATGGAGTTAGGCTATAAACTCTAGAGTTTTGTGTGATTCCTTGAATGTTTGAAGGTTTTTATTCCATCCACATTTTAACCGATACTTAGTTATTTTTGTGTAAATATTTAAAAAGGTGAGGCTCGCCTCCTAAACACTTAGATTAGGGTTTAATATGATTTAATATATTATATAGGGTCCATGGTCTTTGTGGAATTTTAAGGGTAATATGAATAGATTGTTAATCATGGTAAATAATTTTTAATGGTTAGTTAACTAAGTTTTTATAGCAGTTATCCATGAATAAATCATTTGTGTTCACTCTTCTCAATGGAAGAAGATGATGATTATCATCAAATATATAATTCATGCTAGACAGAGTTGAACGATGAATATAATAGATGGCATAACTTGGTTGGATACTTCTAATATATAGTAGATATGGTGAAACATATGACATTTGACTTTGTAAGGTTCCCTTTCCTGATGGGTAGCACACATCTTTCCATGGTGTACACAAAGTGATGTGCATGTGGCAAAGACAATATATGAAAACAAGCTAATTAACATGCAACTACATAGAAGATGATAGCTCTCATTAAACATGTACTTTGTGTCAGATGGAGTTGAGTGATGAATATAATATATGGTACAATGTGGATCGTTACACCTAGTATATAGTAGATATGATGAAATAGATGGTGTTTAACTCTACAAGGTTCCAATCCCTAATGTGTAGCACATGTTTAATATACAAGATGGCATCCACATGGAAAAGACAACACAACAAAACAATTTGATAAATTTGTAGCTATGCATTTGACATACAAAACTTACACATGCATATGATGCATATCACTGTCAAACTCGACTCATAACCTAATTTTCAAGTGTATCAAGTTGCGAACCACCCTCTTTATCAGACGACCATTATAATTCAAGAATGAAAAATATGAATTTTAGCAATGAACAATATTATTTTCAAATTTTGACATTACATATCAATTTCTTGGTCTCTATTTCCATCTAAGAACCCCGATATTGCAATTTATGTAATCTAACTATAAGATTCCAAATGCCAAGCAAAATTATTGCAATGTTTAATAATCAACAAAAGAGCATATTTTTGTTTCTCTAAAATTGTAGTTCATGGTGGATAAAAATGCTTTGTATCGATTTTCATGACAAATTCCTCCCATATTTCGACAAGAAATATGTTTGGAAGCATTAGTGTACAAGTCCTCTTTCTACTTTTTTCGATGTCTCCCCTCTATGTATATCAAATATACTTTAAATTTTACACTAAATAGGATGGGATATGCACCTTTGGATCTAGAAATTCTAGATTCCAACAATGTTTATCCTAAATAAAGCTACATGTTCTAGGATTTCAACTTTTTTTGGTTTGTCGTCACCTTTCTTAATACATAAATGGATTCACCAACTTCCATTATCTTTAGTGCAACCTTATTTTGCAATATAAATGGTTAATATCTACAATTAAAGTCATACAAGACATTTGATATGAGGCACTCAAATTGACTCATTTTCGGCGAGACTGTTCCATCCTTTTCATTCATTTTTTGAAAAACGCAACAGTGTGATTTGTTTTAAAATGGGCCAAAACCCCTAGGGTAAAGTTCCATGAACAAAGTTCCCAACAACTGAGTGGAACACTAACTTACATCAAAGTCCTTCAACTTCCGGGACTCATAACACACCACATAGCATGTAATTGCGCTCATGTTCCTTCAACTTTTGGGAATCATAACACACTACCTGATCATTCTACAATAATACCCCACCCAATCCCTATTTGCATGGTTACATGCAAACTACAAACTTTTCATATGGATTTGCAATCTTTAGGATGGATGTTGTGGTAAGAAACTAATTCATCTTCATAAAGCTTTCCTCACATTTTTGTGACCATATAAATTTTATTCCTTTTTTCTACAAGGAAGTGATGAGATAGGAAATTTTTGAGAAGTTTTTAAATAAATCTATGGAAACACCCAGTGATCCCCATGAAATATCTAAAATAGTCACGTATTCCAGTACATGCCATTCCATAATAGCTTTAATTTTATCGGGGTCTACTAATATACCATCTCTATAAATTATATGGCCTAAGTACTAGATTAATTTCTTATAGAAATTGCATTGCTAAACCTAGCATACAATTTATGTTTTCTCAAAATATGTAATGCAATTCGTAGATGCTCCTCATGTTGTTTTCCATCCTTAGAGTAAATCAAGATTCCATCAATAAAAACTATCACGATCTTATTCAAATATTTATGAAAAATCACGTTCATCATACTCTTAAAAGTAGCAGGTGCATTAGTAGCATTGAATGTCATTACTACGAACTCATATTGTTCGTATCATAAGCCTTATGGATATCCTCATCCTTATTTCAGACTTGATGGTAACTAGATCTTAGGTCTACCTTGGAAAACACCTTTAATCCCCTCAGTTGGTCAAACAAATCATCATTGCATGGTAAGGGGTACTTGTTTTTGATAGTCACTTTGTATAGCTGCATATAGTTTATGCAAAATCTCATTGTGCCCTCCTTCTTCTTCATGAACAAGACTGGTCCTCTCTAAGGAGACACACTCGGTCAAATATACTTCTTGTCTAACAATTATTGTAATTTCATCTTTACTTCAGTCAACTCAGACACAACCATTTAGTATGGCGATTTTGACACAAGTGCGATTCCGGGTGTCAAATTGATTGTAAAATCGACATCTCTCTTTGGGGGTAGTCCAATAATTTCCTTTGGAAACACATCACAAAATTTCTTTAGGACTACATAATCTTCTACAAATGGTTCATTGTTATTTTCAGCATAATATAAGACATGGAAAGTGAACAACTTACACCCATTTTAGGCACTTCTCTTTAGCTATAAGGATGAAATTTGTCACACTGAAATGGGCCTTGGGACTCCTACAACTTACCTTTGATTTCCATCTTCATCAATAGAATGAAAAGTCTTATGATGACAATTCAAGATTACCCTATGAGTTGCTAACCGATCCATACAAATTAACACATCATAGGCACTTAGGGGTAATATATTTAACTTAGCTTGATTTTGCACGCCATTCATGTCTAAGTGGCAATCTGGTTTATAATCCACTACTTCTCTCTTTGTCCCAGTGGCTAGTTGAAATAACCAACTTATCTCAATCTTATTTTTGGTTAATTTTTATTTTTCAACAATTATAGGTAAAATATAGCTCAAACTTGAACCATGATCAATTAAAATAGACAATGTTTGAGAACATATTTTACCTTCAATCTCCACCATGGTGGATTGATGATTTTCTTGATGGTCTTCTAAGGCCGCATATTTTATTGTAGTGTATTTTTGGAGGTTATGAATTGTGATGACCACTACTTCCTAATGAGGATAGTCTTCAAATAAATAGGATCCTTCACAACCCCAACATTAAATAGGATTAGTAGGTTTTCTATTTTCATAATTTGTTGTTTTATTTTCGTTCTTATTTGTTATTATTGGTTGGGTATTCTTTTTACCATAATCATTTCCTTCGAAACTCTTAGAGAAATTATTCTAAGGTGGTGGCTTAAACCCCTTATTCCTTTGATCATATTTCTATTTCTTTTCCTCCTTCTAGGTTTTAGGATGCTCAATCCTATATCGAGATTGATAATTGAAATACTTTTCCTTCCTAATAACCTCATCCTAAGTGTTTGGTTCATCATATTCAATTCTATCCCTATAAATATTAGGTAGAAAACTCATAATGTTGAATCTTTATCTTCTCATCCTTCATGTAAGAAACATATTGCAACATATCTACAAATTTATTTGAGAAGTCTTCCATATTCATATTTCCTGATTTCAACTCATGAAATTTTTTGATTTCTTATCATAATATCTCTCAGATAAATACTTCTCCATAAAGTACCTTTTTAATCAGTTTCTAGTTTATTCACCTTTTGCTAATGGACTTGATTGCTTTCATATCGTTCGACCAAATGGAAGCCTTCCCATTCATATTATAAATTGTCATCTTCGCTTTCATGTTACTAGAATAATTATAAATTCTAAAATACTTACTCGTCCCCATAAGACAAGCTTTTGCTTTTTCACCAAATTTCATTTCACCATCAAACACATGTGGTTTAATTTTGTTAAACTCACCTTGAACTTCATTTTTCTCATTCTTTTTCCATTTTGAAGTATGATTTGAAACTTTGTTGGTAGAAATTTCTGACATGCTTTTTTTTTCTTCCACATCCCTCGCAGCTGGAATCAGTCTCATTGAAAGAAATTTGAGTTTTTTCTTTGCCTAGATCTCTTGTTTTTCCCTACAGAGTCTTGTTCTGATACTTGCTTTAAAATTATTGTGTTTATTTATTTTGTTTAGCCTTACCCTTCATTAGTCTTTCATTATCAGTTCTTTAACTTTGTAGTTCAACCTGAATGCTTCATGGTTTCTAATATCTCATTAGGTGCTTCATATTTATTGGTGACATTAAGTTCTATGCAGATTCTCCCTTCTTAGGACTGTGGATTATCTCCACTTGATTGATTCAATATTTTTTCCATGTTCAATTCAAGAGTTTCCAATCTATATATCGTCGATTTCTTTCCTCTTGACCTTTGTTATCATGTTGAGCTAAAACTTCCAGGTTTTTTATAACTTTGTTTTAGACCTGACTGTTCACAAGTTAGCAAAAATAGATGGTTCAAATATGATATCTAATCTTGGATCTCAATAGGCACTTTAGGTTGTATTAGATTTGGGTTGATCATGTTTCACTTACTATAATAATTTCTTCTATTTGATTTCAGTCAACAATTTTATTAGTTTTATTTAAGTGTCTAAGCATCACTTTGGACCCATAAGTCCTTAATGTTACAACCTCACTTTCATACCATTTCGTAATAAATCCAATCTCCAAATTTCACAAAATAAAATAAGCAGAAAAAATCAACTAAAAAAAATTAAACATATATTAATGACATTTACATAACACTTGTATTCAAATCTTGTATCCCTTACAATATGAAGAGATTGTTAAAACTTCTTAAGTGAGTTTGGGGACTTAGTATTAATGTTACAAATATTTTCTAATTAGAAAAAATCAACTAAAAAAAATTAAACATATATTAATGACATTTACATAACACTTGTATTCAAATCTTGTATCCCTTACAATATGAAGAGATTGTTAAAACTTCTTAAGTGAGTTTGGGGACTTAGTATTAATGTTACAAATATTTTCTAATTATATATTCATGACTGTTATGTCGTTGTCATATCATAATACATGTTTGTGAAACCTAGGTTATTACTCTCCATGAAATTAACACCTACCCTATGCATGCATAGAGAGTTTACAAGGTGGTTTAGTATCCCACGATACTATACTACTATAATTCCTTTTTGCTTCCTACTATGGAGTGAATTACTATAATTCCTTTTCGCTTCCTACTATGAAGTGAATCCACTAGTGTGTGTGTGTGTATATATATGGGCTGCTACGTCCATAGAACAAAATCACAAGGGGCCTACCTAAAGGGGCCTCACTCCGTTTGCTTTGATTATGAAGCTAGCTCGATGGGGATATCAAGTGAGACCCTTATATACCAATATATAGCCACACGAAGATTTGAACCCAAAACCTTTTGCGTACAACTTACAACACTCAACCACTTGAGCTACTCCACCGAGCTATATGTATACATATATATCTATATAGATATATACACACACATACATATATATGTATACATACATACATACATATGTTCTCAAATATACTCGTAATGCATTTATATTCCATCGAGATATTTATGTAATATTGATTCTATTATTTTAAACTTTGAATAATCTTGATTCCACTTGTATTGATATTCACCGTGGCATTTACCAGTGCATCCATACGAATTTATTTTTAAGCATTTACATATCCATTAACTTAATCTTGGCACTACGGAATTGATATGCCTACACCGCAATATTAAAAGCTTTGTACACTTACTTGTTAAATGAGTATTAGCATTTAATGAGATCTCATATTTTATGTTTACACTTGGCAATAATTTCTATCTCGCTGTACAGTATATGATCTTGACTCTCGTGACAAAATTACGAAGTATTTCTCTTCATCCATCCATTTGACATTCATCAAGTTTTCTTTGCATTCTTACTTTGCGATGGTTTTGTGAGTTCCCCTTTAATGAGGATTCCTTGTTCTTATTTTATGAGGGCACTCATCATTATCCTCTAGGGGATTTCGTTCTAAAATAATATTATGCATCTTGAGTGATCGATGCTTGTGTAAGTAATGTCAAGAGTTTCATTAGTTAGTTTTGTTTGGTCTTTTCCAAGCTTTGTCATTAATAATCAACTCTCAAGCAGATAGCTCTAGATGTTGGAATTTCTAGGTAAGTTAATGTTATTGTGTAGAGTTTCATTAGTTAGTTTTGTCTTGTCTTTTTCTTGCATTGGGATTAAGCTTTGTCATTAACAATCAACTCTCATGCAGATAGCCCTAGATATGCAGATAGCCCTAGATGTTGGAATTTCTAGGTAAGTTAATGCTATTGTGTAGCATTCTCATATTTAGATCTCTTATAATATATCTATTTGACTATGTATGTAATATTGAAATATGTATACTAATTCTTTGCAAGTTGTTGTTGTTTATGTAATTGATAGCATAATGTCATATGATTTTTTAGGAAAGTCATCCTACAACCATCGACACTACTTTGAGGTAAATTTCTTTCGCGTGGATTCATATTTCAAGTCAACATATTATGTTTGAATTAGACAATGTATTGATTCCTCAACCCTTATTAATTTTCCAACCCCACCTAGGTGCATTTGGGTTTAACGATATGGAAAACGAACATCTATAGGTATGATTATTATGCTCTTCTATTTATATTAGAACCTACCATTACTTACGCCATTTCTTAGGTAGAAAAAAAACCAGGGTCATAATTATGGTAGACTCCCTCCATCGATTCAGGGTATAAACCCTTGAGTTTTGTGTAACTCCTTGAATGTTTGAAGGCTTCATTTCTACCCACATTATTAAGCGATACTTAGTTATTTTTGTGTAAATATTTAAAAAGGAGAAGATCATCTCCCAAACACTTAGATTTAGGGTTTAATATGATTTAACACAGTATTTATATAATGGACGATTCAAAATGTGTGCCAATGAACTTTCTCTCTCTCTTATATATATATATATTTGAAAGATTTGATTTTTGTTTTATTTCAATGAATATTAATTTTCTCTATATGAACACAATGATACTTGACTACAGGGTTTATGTATTCAAGTGACCCATTTGCATTTTACAAATTTTAGTAATTCTCACTAATGGTCTTATTTCTAAAATCCTTTGTATTGGTAGTATCAATTCCTGCACATACTGTCTATTTATAGTTTTTGTATAAATCACATTGTTGATTTCCTTTGGCAGTTAATATGATGGGGCATCGAACCCTAGTTCTATCATCAAGCCACATGATGGTTGTTCATGCTAATTCACTAGTTACATTTCATACATATATAGAATTATATTTTTTGTACATTGTTTTAAACTCATCACACAATCAGATGTTCAAATCAGTCATGATATTTTCTAAATAGCTAAATTAAATTTCTATATGTGTAGTATAAATAACGTAGTTGGTAGTTTGACCTTATCTTTCTCCATTTTCATTTGGACTTTTATTTTTTAAGCAAACTATCTGTTAAGAGGGCCAAAGGGTTTTTCCCTAGCACAATATCACCTTTTACTATATTTGTTCATAAACTTATTTCTCTTTCTACACAATTTATCTAGCATATAAATATAGATTATAATCTAACCTTAAAGACTGTACAATGATTTTGGCTTGAACATGACTTTTTTAGCTAAATGTTTTAAACGATCCCATTTTTCTTTCAGAAGATTATTCTGCAATAATTCCTTCTCTTTTTGCAAATAAGTTTAATACTATCATATGTCAATCTACGACCTCTAATGTAGTCCTTTTGAAACATGGCTATAGAAGTTAACCAAAATTCTATTTCTTTCTTAAAGGGAATATTGTACTTAAACTTCAATTTATATTTAATAAACATGATTATTTACAGTAGGAATCAATTCTTTATATTTTAGAACCGTAATTTCTCATTTGACAATATAAATAGTCAAGTCCAGATATCAATACACATGATACAAATAAATACCAAACATAAATAGTGCTATAGGTCTAGCATATCTTATTTTTGGGAAAACATTGAACCAAAATCACCATCCTCACAACCCTAGGATCATCTCATAGCAATGGCAACCCCTAAGCTAATCATAACGTAGAAGATTGTAAAGGATTCTCCTCTGGTTACATCAACACTCTCAAAGTGTTTTCTCAATGTACCAGTGTGAACACATTCATGGGACTCACACTTACTAAAGTGCATCTTAGCTTGTAACCCCCTTTATTGTGCCCCTTCATTTCTTTTTAACCTTTTTCCCTCAATGGAGAAGTAGTTAGGGTTTCAAGGTTTTATTGAATTTAATTTAAAAAACTAATTTGTTGATCTCAACATGTGGCATAATGAAAAATTAATATTTTCCTTCTTCCTCATGAGGTACGAATATATTAATCTTGGTGTAACTTCAATCCAATGACTTTCCCAAAATTCTATTAATTAAAAGTGCACATACATTTCTTAATATGCAATGATTAAATAAAATGAATGCAATAATAAAATATCCAAGGTTCAATTTAGGGATATTACATCCCCTCCCCATTAAATTCAACACCATCCTTAGTGTTTGGGGATCTCAAATAAATACTCATCACTTTAGAAACAAGAATGGATAAGAAACTCGCATGACATCTTCCATTTCCCAAGTAGCCTCTGTTGGATCATAGTGCCTCCACTGCACTTTCACCTGCAAAATAATTTGTTTCGAATTTTATTCTTTCTCTGATCAAGTATACGCACTAGTTCTAGAGCGAAATCCCCTTTGTCTTCCTCCTAGATCACTTCCAGTTAATAATGTGATTATTACCATGCACATAATTTTTTAATAATGTTACATGAAATGCATCATGCACTTTAACATTAGCAGGAAGAGAAAGCTAATAAGCCATTGGCCTGACTCTTGCCAAAATTTGGAAAGGCCGACAAAACCTAAGAGCCAATTTAGAAAAATTATTGTTTTTAACCAATTATTTTTTGGTTTGACTTTGAGAAACACATGGTCTCCCACCTAAATTATTTAACAGTTCTTTTGGAACCTTGGCATAACTTTTATGTCTATCTAGGCCACTTTTCATATTTATCTAGCTTTCTTCACAATCTGTTCCATTTCCAACAACAAATATGGTTGTAACAATAATCTATCAATAGGATTACTCCAAATAACATGAGTATTACACCTCTTACCTTAAAAAATTCAAAAGGACTCATTTTCAATGAGGCATAGTACCCATTATTGTATGCAAACTCAACTAGATGGAGATACTCTTCCCAATGTTTAGGCATGTCTTTTACATACATGCGTAGAATGTCCTTTGACAGTGTGTTGGTTCTTTTATTTTTCCCATTAGTTTGAGGGTTTTAGGCCATGCTAAAGTTCATATTTGTTTCCAAGCCTTTAAGAAAAGACTTCCAAAAGTTAGAAGTGAATTTTACATCACAGTCAGAGATCACGGTTTTAGGAACTCCATGTAGCCCAAAAATCTCTTTCATAAATTTTTTTGCTATGTTTATAGATTTAAAGGTATATTTCATAAGTACTAAATGAGTTTATTTAGATAGTTTATCAACAACAACCATGATTGCATTGTTTTGATTTTTTATTTTGGAAACCCAGTTATAAAATCCATAGATATTCAATCTCCCACTTCCACTCTGGAATGGGTAGGGGCCAAAACAAACCTGCAGGGTGTTTGTTTTCAGCCTTGACCTAATGACATTCTAGACATTTTCCCAAATATTCAATAGTCTCAGGCTTCAATTTAGGGCAATATTACCCTTTCCTAAATGTTGAAATAGTTTTATGATAACCTGAATGCTTTGAAAATGGGTTTCTGTGTATCTCATCAACTATTAACAACTTCATATATATGTATTATTTGGTATGTATAATCTACCATTAAATAAAATTATTCATTTTCATTCAAACATAAATTAACTATTTCACTATCATCTTCCCATATTTCAACATTCCTTTCATTTGATAACAAATTGCATCTTTTTCAAGTCTTGTTTGATTTTTTTGTTTGAAATAAATTTGATAAGCACTTATAGAAATTGCATATAACCCATGCACTCTTCTGCTTAATGTGTCAATAATTTTGTTTTATTTTCCCTTACTGTGTTTAATTTCTAAATCATATTCACTTAAAATGGATAGCAATCGTGCTTACCTCACATTTAATTTTTGTTAATCAAATAAGTACTTTAAACTGATATATCTGTTTTTAGCATAATTTTTCTCCCTATGAGATAATGTTGCCACATATTCAATGCATGGATGATGCAAGCCCACTCTAAATCACAATTTGCATAATTTATCTAATGTTCCTTCAACTTTCGGGACTCATAACACACTACTTGATCATTCTACAACAATACCCCACCCAACCCCTCTTTGCGTGCTTCCATGCAAACTAAAAAGTATTCGTATGGATCTGCAATCTTTAGGATGGGCGCTGTTGTAAGCAACTGCTTTAGCTTTAGAAATATTACCTCACATTTTTGTGAGCAAAATTTTTTTATCCCCGTTTTCTGTAAGGAAGTGATGGGATAGGTAATCTTTGAGAAGTATGTAATAAATCTATGGTAATACCTAGTGACCCCCCTTAAATATATGACAATAGTCATGTCCTTCGGTACATGCCATTTTGTGATAGCTTTAATCTTTTTGGGGTCTACTGATATACCATATTCAGAAATTATACGGCCTTAATAATAGATTACCTACTATAATCTATGGCCATATATAATCCACTTAGAAATGAATGACCTATAAATTTGAATAGGCCATATATAATCCACTACTTTTCTCTTTGTCTTGGTGGCTAGTTGAACTAACCAACCTTTCTCAATCTTATTTATGTTTAATTTACATTTTTCAACAATTACAAGTGAGATATAACTCAAACTTAAACACGGATCAATTAAAATAGATACAGTTTGAGACAAATTTTACCTTCAATCTCTAACATGGTTGATTGATAATCTACCTAACAGTCTTCCAAGGATGCATTATTTTTTGGTATGTTTCTAGCCACATCTTCTATTGTAGTCATTGCTTGGAGGTTATGAACTGTCTTGACCATTCCTTCCGGATGAGGACACTCTACAAATCGATGGGGGTCCTTTACAACCCAATATTTAATACGATTAACATGTTTCCTATTTTCATAATTTATTCCTTTATTTTCTCTCTGATTTGTTGCTGTTGGAAGTGAATTGTTTTTACCATAATTATTTCCTTGGAAACTCCAAGAGGAATTTATGTAAGGTGGCGGCTTAAACCCCTTCCACCTTTGATCATATTTCTCTTTCCTTTTCTCCTTCTAGGATTTAGGTTTCTCAATCCTATATCAAGATTGATCAAGCAATACTTCTCCTACCTAATAGATTTGAATCCTAAGTGTCTGGTTCATCAAAATCAATTATGCCCCTATATGTATTAGGTAGACAACTTAAAAAACACTGAATCTTTTTCTTCTCGTCCTTGATGTAATGAATATATCACAACATATCAATGAATTTATTTTAGAATTATTCTTAATTTCAACTTGTCAAATTATTTGATTTTCTTATCATAATATCTTCTAATAAATACTTCTTCCCAAAGCACATTTAAATTGTTTCTAGTTTATTCACTTTTTGCTAATGTGCTTGACTGCTTTCAAGTCGTTTCACCAAATGGAATCCTTCCCATTCAAATTATGTATTTCCATATTAGCTTTCATGTTACAAGAATAATCGTAAAGTCTAAAATATTTTCTCATTCCTAGAAGCCAAGCTTTTGCTTCTTCACCATATTTCATTTCATCATCAAACACAAATGGTTTAATTTTCTTTAATTGACCTTGAACTTCATTTTTCTCATGCTTTTCCATTTTGAAATATGATTTGAAATTTTGTAGGTAGACCTTTCTGACATGCTTTTTTTCTCCTAGATCCCTCACTAATGGAATAAGTCTCATCGAAAGAAATTTTAGTTTTTTCTTTGCCTATATCTCTTGTTTTTTCTTGCAAAGTCTTGTTTTGGTACTTTCTTTAAAAGTATTGTGTTTCTTTCATTTTTTTCATCCTTATCCTTCATTAGTCTTTCATTATTAGTTCTGTAACTTTGTAATTCAGCTTGAATGCTTCTCATGGTTTCTAATATCTCATCAGGTGCTTCGTATTTATTGGTGCCTTTAAGCTCTATGTATATATCCCTTCCTTGGACTATGGATTATCTCCACTTGGTTGATTAAGTATTCATTCCATGCTTAATTCAACAATTTCCAATCGTCTCATCATCAATTTCTTTCCTCTTCCACTCTGTTACCTCCTTGAGCTAAAACTTGCAAGTTTGTTATAACTCTATTTTGGTCTTGATTGTTCACAAGTTAGCAAAAATAGCTGATTCAAATCTAATATCTGATCTTGGATCCGAACAGGTACTTTACGCTGTACTAGATTTGTGTTGATAATGTTTCGTTTACTGTCATAATTTATTTTCTATCCAATTTCAGTAAACAATTTTATCCATTTTATTCAAAAGTTGAGCATCACTTTGGACCCATAAAGCCTTAGTGTTGCAACCTTAGTCTGATACCATTTTGTAATAACTCCAATATTCAAATTTCACAAAATAAAATAAGCAGAAAAACTCCACTAAAAAAATTGAGCATCTACTAATCACATATGCATAACACTTTTATTAAAATCTTATATCCCCTACCATATATAGAGAATTTTAAAGCTTCCTAAGTGAGTTTGGGGCTTTAACATTGATGTCACAAATATTTGCTAATTATATGTTCATGACTACTATGCCATTGTTATATCATTATATATGTTTGCGAAACTTCAGTTATTACTCTTAATGAAATTAACACCTACCCTAGGGATGCATAGAGAGTTTACAAGGTAGTTTACCCCATGATACTGCACTATTGTAATTCCTTTTTGCTTCCTACTATGGAGTGAATCCACTTGTAAATTTATATCCACATTATATATATATATATATATATGTGATGATGATGATGATGATGGTTAACGTCCACTGAGACCAAACTTTGTCTATCGGACCTAAAGAAACAAATTAATTAGTTTTTTTTAAACTGTATTCCTATGCTCAAAGAACTTGGTGAGAAGCGTCCCGAGCTCAATCTAATTTTGACAAGTTAAAAGGATAGGAAGGTCGGTATTGCAACAAAGATTATGAAACTGAGATCTAATGTGGGTGTACGTAGGGCACTCTAAGAGGAAGTGATTTTCATCTTCAATTTTCATATTCTCACAGAGACGGCATATCCTTTCCACCCATGGTGTTTTAAGAACTGTCCAACGACCTGTTTCACTATGGAGCTCATGAGAGTTCGTTCTTATCTTGGCTATATTAATTTTTTTCTTTGAGATGGTTAATACAGAGAGATACTTTTGATCTTCTAGAGTATGGTTGATGACCTCCTTATAATATCTTAATTTTCTTTTAGACTCTAAATATTTCTTTCTCTTTAAACTTAGAAGTAACAATATTTTTAATGTTATTAATATTTTGCAATTCAACACGATCTCCTAGTGGTTTAACCAGGCCCTGGTATTTGAGCCTTAGGTGGTTTTGACTGGAATTAAAATCTATCTTAGGAAGTCTATGGTCTCCCATGTTATTGATTTTGTGTTTGAACAACAGGAGCCTAGTCATAGCTAGGCTCTTGATAGGGGAAAGACCCACTTCTATAAGGAGAATAGGATATGGTGTATTGATTTTAATTTTGAGGTTATACGTTATAAAACGCTTTTGGATTTGCTCAATATTCCTCCAGGATTCTCTAGAGATGCTGCAACCCCATCGTTGAATAAGTTCTCATATATGCTCGTGCATTTATAATCCATGAGTGATATTTATGTAATATTGATTTTGTTTCTTTGAAGTTTGAGTATTTTTATTCCACTTGTATTGATATCCACCGTGAAAATTACCTATGTATCCACACAACATTTTTTTTCAAGCATTTACGTATCCATGGATTTTATCTTGACATCATGGAGTTGATCTACCTACACCGAAATATGAAAATTCTTTTCCAATGAGTTGGTAAACGAGTACAACCATTCAAGGATGTCTAAGCTTTTATGTTTACACTTGGAAATAGTATTATGTAGATGTATACTCTTTAGTTTTTTTTCATTTTAAAAATACGATATTTGATTAATTTTTTTGTAAAAGTAGTACAAAATATAGATCATCTAGAGAAAAGTTGTTCGAAAAACTATAGGCCAAAACTGAAGAGTCTAGTCCCCATTATACAATATCACCACATGATCAAAGTCAAACCATGCACATAGTACATTTAGTCAAAAAGTACACCAATAACAACCATAAGTATAGGACCAACCGAAAGAAACGAAGGGCCAGCCCCCCAACCCCCCCGCCCCCCCCACAAATAAAAAGCAGGACAAAAGGAAAGGCCCCAACGATCAGACATAGACAACCACCTTTCTTCCTTCTGAAAACAAAGACCCCTTCGATCACCATTCAAAAAATATGAAACCATCATCCACCTGAAGTGCATGTTTAGCTAATAAGTCGGCCCAGAGATTCTGCTCCCCAAAAATGTGAGAAAATGTAATTCTATGGGACTGGGTGATCATAGTCCGGACATGCTTCAGCCAAGGATCTATATGTAGAAGGTTGGTCCTATGACCACCATTGGCCCATCCAATGATAATATTAGAGTCTTCGAAAATATGGATCCCATCCAAACCAAGCTCCATAGAGAAATGTAGCAAGATCAATAGAGAGAGAAGCTCCCCCTTGGTATTTGTCCACGGATTACAATTCCTCCACAATTTATAATAACTGAGGTATTCCATATGTAGAATAGCTCTAGCACCACAAAGACTAGAATCCACCTGTGAAGCCCCATCGAAAAATACCATAAGACTATGAGCAGGGGTAATGATATTTTGGACCCGTTGGATCATCCGAAAGCAGCCACCGGTTGTAATATCCCCACCATATTCCATATTTCTTTTCAGGCCCCGTAATGCAGGTGCATAGGAGTTAGGAAACTTGCCCTCAAATATGCGGTTATTTCTACAGTGCCAGATTTCGAACATAATGAAATAAGGCATATTATACCAAGAAGGATATTTCTTCCTCCATCGCAAGAAATAGTTCGAAAGAGACCTGCTACCCCAGTCTGCAACTGCTTTGATAAATTGTCCAATAAACTGCCACACCGTCTGGAAGAAACTACAGGAGACAAAAAGATGAAATATATTTTCTTCATACATACCACATAGTAAACAAATTCTAGGGTCGATCATACCTCGACAGAGAAGATTATCCCAGGTTAGTAGATGATTGTCTAATGCTAACCAGCATAAAATAATGATCTGTGGGGGAGCTGTCCACCACCAGATTGAATACCACCAATGCCACAAACCTATAAAATCATCTGTGAGATATTGGTATGACAATTTGGCTGAGATCATCCCTGAAACTGCATTGAAGGGCCAACTTAATTTGTCCGGGGAAGGATCCAATTTGATAGCTCCCAACATTAGACCTCGAATGTATGCAGACCATTCATCACCCATAGTTCCATAAAGTCCCAAATTTTCAGCAGAGATCCAACTCTGATGTTTTGTTTGTTTGATAGGTGCCAAAGATATATGGTAAAGAGTATAGTAACCTTTTTTGTGCATATGAGAAATGAGAGGCCAAGAAAGTTCATGATTTTGTGGGCCGCCAATGATTGGGTCCTCACCCACCTGGATGACCTTCCTATCACCTGGATCCCACGTCATCCAAGAGGAGAAAATATTGAAGGCCCCAAGTAGACCAGCCCATATATTGGATATGCTACTGCCATGATTCCTATAACTTCTAACGCACTGAATCATAGAGAGTTTACTAAAATATTTCTCCTTTATGACAAGTGACCACGGGCTTCCACCAGAGACCACTAGCCAGAGAATTTTTTCCCTTAAAGCCAACGAAAACAACTGCATATTCTTCAGTCCCCACCCCCCTTTTCAACAGGATGAGCAATGTTCTCCCATCGAACCAGATGATATTTTGATTGCACACAATCACCAGACCAAATGAAATCCATAATTTTCTTACGGATCTGGTTGATGATGGATTTCGGGAACTTGATTAAGGAAAACCAGTAAATCTCCATATTTACAAGAACAAAACAAGCCAACGTTAATCTGCCTCCCAAGGAAAGCCATCTCCAGCACCAAAGTTTGATTTTGCGGTCGAATCTCTGCAATAACCACAACCAATCACCCGCACAGTATCCATTTGGTTTAATAAAATACCCCAGGTATCTAGTTCTCTCTTCCAATGGATAGGATTTCACCTGAAGTAGCCTTTCCATCTCTTCCTTGTGAGGGTCCTAAGCCTCATAAATATAGAGTCGGGTTTTGTTTTGATTAATAGTTAAACCCGACACTGCAAATAAATTCTTTAAGATATCCGATAGGACACATCATTCCGTGAATGTGCTCGACCCTAGGATCATAATATCATCAACAAACATTATATGAGTTATATTTAAGCTGCTGCTAATTTTAATGCCTTTGATACATCCATCCACCTTAGCTTTCTGGATTAATCTTCTAAGGTCCTCAATGACCAATAGGAATAGGAGCAATGAAAGGGGGCACCCCTGTCAGAGCCCATGAAAAAATCCGTAGGACAACCATTCATAAGCACAACAAAGGACATCGATGTGATGCAACCCATAATCCATTTCATAGCCCTATAAGGCAGACCGATTTGGATCAATATCATCTTCAAAAATCCCCATGAAACTCGATCATAGGATTTATTCAAATCCAGTTGAAGGATGCATGCAGGTAAAGATATGGTCTTAACACTGTGGAATGCTTCTTGAGCCACCCCCATGACTTCTAGGATCTAACGATTTTCCAAAAAGCCAAATTGCTCCGCGGAGAGACCCCTAGAGAGTGCTGGCTTGCGGGTTGTTTGCAATTATCTTAGAGATGATTTTATATACATAATTACATAAGGATATCGGGAAAAAATCCTCCAAATCATCCGTAGAATACTTTTTTGTAGTTAATGCCAGAAAGGTTGAATTCATAGCACCATATACCACCCCCTTGGATCTGGAATCTTCCACAACCCTCAATAGGTTTGGTCCCATAATCTTGAAACAGTCAAGAGACAATTCCATAGTCCAACCATTAGGGCCTAGACTTTTAGATCTAGTCGATGCCAGAATAACCTTTTTTAATTCAGACATCTGGACGTGGTTGAAAATCGCATTCCCCTCCTCTTCATAGAAAATTATAGGAAATTATTTAATGACTTTTAATTGTTCAATTATAGAGAAATTTTCCACAACACTATAATATGACTGAAAATGAGAATGTGCCTCCTTTGAGATACTAGCTTGATCCTGAACCAACTGTCCTTCTTTGGTCTTCGAGGCCCAACTAGAGTTAATATTCTGCTTGGGATCTGCAAATTTGTGAAAAAATTTGGTGTTCTTCTCTCCATCCTTTAACCAAGTCATACGACTCGCTCGGCAACCCTTTTCGTATGTTACCTGGAGAATCGATGCTTTCTCCATTTCAAGTTTGAGGAGATGATCCTTATCTGATGGGTTCCACAACCCCGATACTGACAAAGAACATATTTTTCCAATTTTTTATTTAATCACCCTTAAATCCTTTTTATCCATAGCACATCATTCCTTAACCCACCCAATGAACTCAATCTTTAATCTCCCCAGCTTCTTTGTTCATAGATCTAACATAGACAAAGCCCCCAGGTAATCTACATCTTGCTACACTTTGCATATCAAATCTTTAAACCCCCCCACCTTCAACCACTCATGATTGAATTTAAAAGGTATATTTTGGCATGGCCCACCCATCACAAATTCCATAAAGATTGGATGATGGTCCAAGAATATCGAAGGTTCAACCCCGGATCTATATTTTTCCATTTTTTCAAGCATAGCCACAGACACCAGAAATTTGTCCAATCTTTTAGCTACTTGCTCCTGACCCAACCTACCATTGCTCCAGGTAGGGCCTAATGGAGTTGGCTCCACATCGACTAAATCTGGTTTGTTCATCATATCCACAAAATAGTCGCTTAAGGGATCCAATTTTGATTTTTTCCCCCATATTTCACAAGCCAACCAAGTATAGTTTAAGTCACCTACACGGACTAAATTTGGTAGGTTGAATGTACCATCTGCTACAATCCTATTCCAAAAAAATTCTTTTGAATTGTTTAGCCCATAGATATTAATTAGGTTTATTTCCTATGGAAAATCCATGAAGAATCCCGTTAACAAAATAACTGCAGACACATAAAAATATTTTAGTTTTTCTTTCTTTGTGTTCCATGCTGCAAGAAGACCCCCCCGATAATCCCACAACATCCACCGATGCCACCTCCCAATCATTTTTAATTTTGAGGAAAAAAGAGCTGGCTTGTTGACCCGAGACCATTGTTTCCTGAAGAAATATCACATCTGGCTTGTCCCTCTCCACAATCCTCTAAAGGGAAAGGTGTTTTTGGAGCCCCCATACTCCTCAAATATTAATGGATGTACAAATCATTTCCGAACTCTGGAAAGGGAGTTCATGCCTCTAAGCGCCCTAGAGTTTGCAGAAGTCAGGGGAGAAGAAAGACTCATTTTAGTATCAGTGATTGGGATATCAGGTCCTTTTTTGAATTTTCTCGCACTGCGAGTCTTGATGGGAGAGAAATATTTTTTGATCCCCCCCAAAATAGAACCCCTAGTATAGGGAAGATGTGGAGAATCAATCGGACAATCGAGTGGTTGATTCTTGTCCTCAGATGGATCGGGGATAGGAATAGGGAGGCCCTTGACGTTGATCCCCAATAATACTTTTAAGGGGTGGTTTTTTAGTTAGTCCTTTGCAGTTGTGAGTAATTCAATTTATCCTGGCCAACTCTGTGAATGAGTTGGTGGAGATGGAGAAGGTTCCTCAACATCAATCTGCCCAATATTGAAATGTGTGTCTGAAACACCCACCCCATACATAGGAGCGAATGAAGTCATCAGGATCACATGGTTTTTTAAATCCCTAACCTCAGTTTCAACAGGCACTGCGAAATCTCCACCAACCCCCACCCTTTGTGAGGAACCCCGGGCATGGAAGATTTTGAAAACTGGGAAAACCCATATCTATTTAAATCTAGGTATGGAATCTTCGGTTCTGATACCCCTTTGTAGAAAAAAAGAATTACCAGCTAGTGCAATTTCCCCCACCGCATCACCTTTTGGCTCCAAGGCCCAATCAAATTCATTATCACTCAAATTTAATGATGAAACAAAATATGGATTAAGTGAGTGCAACTTACTAAGGTATGGCTGTTCCACCAACAACTCCATATCATTGGAATTCCATGGAGTTTGCCAGGAATCCAATGCGACCAGTGTTATAGCTGATTTTACCACTCCAGGTGAATCACACTTGTATGGCCTTTCCCCTGTCCCTCTGCAGACTCCTTAGACCCCTTGGACCATTTTTTGTCCTGTGATGTTTCCTTGACCATCCCTAAAAACATGTGAAAATCCATATACGCGACTTTTAAACCCTTAATCGCGTATATACGTGGGTTTGACCACTAAAACCACGTACATCGGGATGTGTACAAAATCCAAATCCTTTTGGAGTTTTCCTTGACATGGATCCGACTCAATTGACTCATGGCCTTCTCTATGCCTTGAGATCGCTCGGATTCGACCTTTCATTACCCCTTTGAAAATCTATATAAGGAACTCTTTGGTACATTGAAGGCATAAGAGAGAATTGAGAACAAAGAAACTATAGTCCATTGTTGCCGGAACTTGTGCTTGAGTCTGCATCCCTTTGTCCCTTGGAGCACTTTTGTGTTCTTCCCAAGCTTTCCTTTTGCTAGTGAGATTGCTATCGAGAGATGGAGGATTGAAGTGGTGGAGGCCCAAGTGGGGGATTCAGTTTCTCCGATTCGCAGACGTGCCGACAGAGGTTGTATCCATTGTAATATCTGATTTTATATTAATAGAAATATCTTTTCCTGTCCAATAATGTGTGTTTGAATGAATATTTTATCCATGGGATGATTTCAAATGCTTATACATTGTTGATTATATATGCTAGAATAGATCTAACACCAATATATATAGTATGCTTGTCTTGTTTACTTGTTGTTGAGGACATGATTAATCAATTCAAGCTGAAGTTGGAAAGCTCAACGGGGATCTACTTCAACCGTCCGAAATAAGGTACGAGGTTTGATCCTTTAGTGTTAGACATTTAATTTCTATTGCATATTGGAAAGGATTGATTTCTGGAGTCAAGCTGTCTGTTGTGGTACCCCAAGCCATAGGAATTTCTCTTCGTAACAGAATTGGCGACTCCGCTGGGGAGTTCCTAGTAGTTGTCCTTTGGGGGTTTTCTATCGGCATTCAATGACTTTGAATTGCTCTTTCTCTCTTGTTTCTGTGTCGGGTCTGGGGGCATGTTTGCTTGGTAGTGTCTGATTGGTGTGAATTTTGTCTCAGCCTATCTATTTGCCTTTATTTTTATGCACTTTTCTTCCTGTACGCGAGTTTTTAACTCACAATCATGTGTATACGTGGGTATCTCTGCTATTTCCATGTACACATGCGGGTTTACTACGAACATTCGCATATGCCCTTAGTTTTTCCTTTTAGAGGAAGATTGACTGTTGCTGGGTGAATTGTGATGGTTGTTGAGTCTCCTTTGATACTGCTAGAGTCTATATACATCCCTATTTCTGACCAGAGACGGGTTTTTTTTAGGGTAAAATTTCTTTTTTAAGAATGTTCTTGTCATTGCATTTTTTGATTTTTTGTTTTGAGATTAGTGCATTAGTTTTCTTTTACTTGGGTGCTTTGCTTGAGTGCTGCTTGAGTGTGCTTGCAGAGTCTGAGGGTTGTAGAATCATTCTTTTGCTTTTATATCTCATTTTATTTCAAAAAATCCAAAATATTTGCTTATCATCATGCATTGCATATTGCATTTTGCATTTTACTTGCATTAGATTTGCTTTGGAGTATTAATCAGGATTTCATATAGGAAAGCTTGCATTTATCATTTGAAGAGAATTATGCATTTCACGTGGTAGCATACCCTGTTTTCATGGACACAATGCATTTGCATTGATTGTTAGGTGTGCATTTTACTTCATGTTGTGTCATAACACCATTAGTTGCATGGCCATATCCCTCTTTTGAGTAATAAAACAATTAAAATCAACGCTTAATTAAAATGAACTACACTATTTTATTTGATAGGGTTCACCAACAAGCTTAGGTTTTAGGGTCTTGGAATAGTTCATTGTGAGTCAATTCTCCAAGACCACTAAACAAAAACATGTATGTGTCTGTCCGGGTGAGTGTGTGAAATCCTTGGTATAACCAGTGTTTCTCAGGATTCTCCTCTCAAAAGGGAGTTAAGCATGAGGCAGTGTGAGAGGTTATTGATTAGGATGACCCCTAGTCATAACTGAGTAGCACCAGAGATATTTCCAGGATTGTATTCGTATCTGGGGGCTCTTTCGAGAGTTTTGGGCTTTGCTACCCTTCCCATATGGTCAATACCGCCTGCGACTGTCTGCCTGAGCATTGATTATATTGAGGCGACCTTAGTGGCCTTACCTAGGATATAGAGGGGGTACTTTGTAGGGGTTATTCTGCAGGTGTCCCGACCAGGTTGGGGTCGGATAGCACAGTCGCTTTACGTGTTGAAGCTGAGGGCCACAATAATTGGTTACGTACCTCCGCTTGTTGTGTATGGGAGTCTCAAGCTTCACCTAGGCGAGACATACCTGCTTCATTCAGGAGCTCACTTATCATACCCTTGATTGCTTGTATTTGGCTTTAGATTTTATTGGTGATTGCTCTGTGCACGTTAGCTTTCCTAGGGTTTGCGTAGATAGAGAGTCTTTTTGTATTTTTTGAGTCATTGTGGATTCGAGTGCGGCTCCTCGCTGTTCTCATCGTTTAGCAGGACTTCTGCCTTCTATGTCTCCTCCTCCTTTGGGAGAGAGAAATAGATAGTCCAGGCGGACTACTTCGCACATTGATTCACACACCATGGGAGACCACGTTGAAGGTATTCCTGAACCACCTTCTCCCATTCATGTGGAAGATGGGGAGTTTACTCCCAACTATGATCCTTCACCTGACTTGACTGAGTTAGGTCCTGTGATTTCTGAGATAGGAACCTTTCATGACAGACCTACTTACTCTAGGGTTGATTCCCCATTGACGCATCGCCGGTATGGAATGCCGGAGGATGATGAGACTCATTTCGAACCCGTGAGCACTAGTTATGGTAGTTATGGTATGTCTAGTTTTCCTACACATGATTTGGCATTTCATGTCGAATCTGAGTTCGAGCCTAACACTATGCCTGGGGGCACTCTCATTCCTTACCATGCGGAGAGGTTTGGGAGCACTATTCACATTGCACCTTCCATCCCGACGGTGGAAGCTACATCACATGTTCCTCCTAGGTCTAGGGTTAGTGATCCTATTAGGATACCAGATCCGAGACGAGTGAATATAGGGAATAACACGTATATAATTACTTAGGTCCCTTCGTCCTTTGTCCCTAGTTCTTCGAATGTTCACCCTCCACCTCATTCACGTGGTCCTTCGGGTCGGAATGTTGCTACGAGTCAGGTTCGTACTGTGGTTACTAGACCGATTGTGTCTCAGGTTTACATACTGCCCATTTCTTCGGGAGGTTATGTTCATACTTCTAGAGGTCATGTTACTACTTCCAGAGCATATATCCCTACTTCTGGTATGTATATTCCTACTTCCGGAGCGTATATTCCTATCTATGGAGTGTCTCATGGGACATCGCATGCGATGAATTGTGGACCTTATTATGGGACGCAGTATGGACAGGGTTCTTCACCTTATGGGTGCGGGTATCAACAACCCACTTACTCTCCAAATTATAGCTTTGTAGCTCTGAATAGTCAAGGTACACCACACTATTGTGCTTCCATTCCACCCTATATGGGTCAAACAGGAGGAGGGCACTATGGCCAAGGCCATGGTGGTAATCAGACCTATGTGAATCAGAGCTATTAGGGAGCGGTCCATCGACCTCATCATCCTAGGCTCCCTTTCCTCGCAACACTGAATCTTCTTGACTTGTCGAGATTGACGAATGATCCTGTAGCTCATGACCTGGCTTGGCCGGCTATCCCTACTAAGCTTCCCTCAGACATACCCAAGTTCGAGGGCAAACCGGGAGATGATCCGAGTGAACACGTTACTACTTTTCACCTATGGTGCTCTTCGAATTTCTTACATCAGGACTCAATCCATTTGAGACTATTTCAATGGACCCTTACAGGGCCTGCCGCAAAATGGTATATAGAGCTACCTAGGGGAGCATTTGCTTTGTTCGATGACCTAGCGGTGACTTTTCTTAACCACTTCCAGCTACCAGTGCGTTATGACGTTGGTACTGAACTCTTGTTGTCATTTCGGTAGGATAAAGCCACACATATCTCGGATCATATCCAAGAGTGGCGTAGACGGAAGAGGTTAATTACAGCCTTTATACCTCCAAAATTCCTCCTCAAATGGTTCCTTAAGTCGTTATTGCCGTATATAGTGAAGGATGTTTCTACATCCGGAGTGCAAAATGAGGAACAAGCCATTTTTAGGGCGCAGGAACTGGATTTGATTTATGCTTAGTCCGGTTTGTTATATGAGATTATTCCCAATGCTCCGTGTTCTAGTTTCGACCCCAAAGTTAAACTTGGACCACATGCCAATGGCATTGTTGGTTGTGCGAGTGCTAAACCTGCGGATTCGGTTGCAAAACAATATAGTCAATTGTCTATCAACCAATTTGCTTCAGGACAAGCCACGACTTTGTCTCAACCCGCCCAAATGGCGAGTGTACTTTTGGTGCAATCGTCGGACCAGAAGGTAACCAGCAGCCCAGACGGAATAAAAAGAAGGGTAAGAATAATCGTAAGGGTGGGAATAGGAGCGAGAATGCTAATAATGGCAAGAACACCCATGATGCTGGGGGGGACAAGCAAGCTAAACGTAAGGTTAAATTCCCTTGCAAGTTGTGTAAGGACGATCACCTCAGTTACTTGTGCCCTTGTATCGATGAAGCCTCGAGATTCTTGGCACAGGGCCCAGCTGTGCTGACTAACCCTTTACCTCACAATCAAAATATGAACTCGAGGACCCACGATCAGTCTGGTGGTGATCAAGATCCGCTAGAGGGTATTGGTCGTGGTTGCATTAACATGGTTTGTGCTGCGAAAGTTGTGACCCGTGCGAAAGACTATGGTTCATCACAACCCAGCCCATGAAAGGAACCTGATCCACCAGGGTCTCCTTTGCGTATTGAGAAACCTGTGGATAAACTTGAAGATGCACCTCGCATTCCTAAAGGAGTCCTTAAGTGTTCGGGGCACAATCCTAATTCCCCAGCCGCCCAGAACTATTCAGTTGTCGAGGATTTGGGCCACACTCCTTGTGTGATGTCTGCATTGGAAGTGCTTTAGAGTTGTCCTTCACAAAGGAAGGCTTTTCTTTCTGACCTTGGTGTGAATGATGATAATTCTTCCTCCATGATTAAATTTGAAACCGCAGGACTTCAGCCTCACTTTCCTTACTATGTGTCTCTTTTGATTCACGTAGAGTATCTTAACATGACCGTCAAGCGCATTGTGATTGACGAAGGTGTTGCTGCTTCTGTGATGTCTTTATCATGTTGGAAGGGTTTAGGCTCCCCTGAGTTATCTAAATCAGCGACCGTGTTAACTGCATTTGATGGGAGATCGTTTAGGCCGCACAGGATCCTTCCTTCCCTTAAGGTTTGTTTGGGAGGGAAGACCGTTGTGATAGAGGTCAAGGTGGTTGATGCGCCACTTGACTACAATCTCTTGCTGGGTAGGAATTGGATGTACAGTATGCAATCCGTAGCTTCTTCCCTATTTCACATTGTATGCTTTCCATTTAATGGGAAGATAGTCACGATTGATTAAACATCATTCAAGAATCTGTCGGTTACCGCATCTTTGGGAGCTTCGATCCCGATCGTAGAGCACTCTCAGCTGGCAACTAGGAGTGTGTGCGTGGGCATGTATCCATCCCTCATGGGAAGCTTTAGTTGCCCTGCACCTATCCTTATGATAGGGTCTAGTTCCGATGAGGCTTCGACATCTATGAGATCAGTGTATTTTCGCACGAGTCATATGGAAGATCCTTGGATTCTTCCTACATCGAGCACTCCGAGTGATCCCATCGTGACGGATGTGCCATTGCCTGCGACTATGGTAGCTTATCAGGCTAATATTGAGTGTGTTGCAAAGCCCAGTCCTTCCTCTTCATGAACAAAGGAGGAGGACCCTTATGTGCTGCTGGCATGGGCAGTGCAGTCTTCTCACGCGCACGACTGCCTTGATATTGTTTTCCCTTCAGATGAAGTGATTATTGAGGCCATGTCGGGAGTTGAGCCACCATGGGAGGAACTCCATCATAGATCTTATTTTCTTCCTGAGCTTGATCGTTTGGAGCATGAGGAATTTAGGGCGGTTCTTAGTGAGAGAGTTGGTAGTCCTATGGTTCCATTGAGCTCTCCTGGTCTGATGGCTGATGGGAACATGGGAAACACATCTTCAATGATTCCTATCAATATCTCTCGCGATCCTGGCAGGATAGAGAATGTCTATATTGGGGCAGAATGTTCCCATGCTGAGATTCTAGAATACACCGAGCTGTTTAAAGAATTTATTGATATCTTTGCTTGGTCTTACGATGAAATTCCAGGTATCGACCCTCGTATTGTCGAACATGAGATTAAGACTTATCCCAACGCTAAGCCTATACAACAACACTTGCATGCGGTGAATCCTAGGAAAGCACCCACGATTAAGGTGGAGATAGAGAAACTGTTGAAAGCCAGTTTTATCTATCCCGTTCCCTTGACGGAGTGGGTTTCAAACCCTGTTCCGGTGGATAAGAAGCAGGGAGCGATTCGCATATGTACTGATTTCTGTGATTTGAATCGTGCCTATCCTAAGGATAATTTCCCCACACCATTTATTGATCAGATTTTGGATGAGTGTGCGGGTAGCGAGGTTTTTTCCTTTATGGACGACTTTTTCGGATATAATCAGATACAAATTAAACCTGAGGACCAACATAAGACTGCATTTATTTGTCCTTGGGGAACTTTTGCATATCGAAAAATGCCTTTTGGCCTTAAGAATGCCGAAACTACTTTTCAGCAGGCAATAACCTCGATCTTCCACGATCTCAAGTCAATTATCGAAGTATTTTTGGATGACCTTGCTGCTCATTCTCGTATGAGAATGCGTCATTCCTATCACTTGAGATTGGTATTCGAAAGATGCCGCCACTATTTGGTTAGGTTAAACCCTCACAAGTGCATATTTTGTGTGAAGTCAGGTCGCTTATTAGGATTCATCATTTCCAAAGAGGGTATAAGAGTCGACCCTTTGAAGGTTGAGGCAATACTTCAGTTGTCTCCCCTGAAAAATATTCACCATCTTCAATGTTTGCAAGGCATGGCAAACTTCTTACGGAGATTTGTTGTCAATTTTGCCAATTTGACTAGAGGCTTCATGCGTCTTTTGAAGAAGGACACCAGCTTTTGTTGGGATGAGTGAGCCCAGGAGTCCTTTGATGCACTCAAGCAAGCCCTAGCATCGGCCCTGGTGATTAGTCCCCCAAACTATAGCCGTGATTTTTTACTTTATGTGGCCGCTTCCATGGAGATGATTGGGATGGTTTTGGTTCAAGAGGATGAGGAGCTCCAAGAGCATGTCATATACTATCTGAGTCGGAACCTTATTGATGCAGAGATTCGTTATTCTCATGTTGAGAAGCTTGCTTTAGCTACCGTACATGCGGTTCAACGGTTGAGACATTATATTCTCCTTCGCCAGACCTTGGTTGTAGCCCATGTCAATCCGTTTCAATTCGTCCTCACTCGAAGGATGATTGGGGGAAAATATAATAAATGGATTGTCATCCTGCAGGAATTCGATCTCGAGTTTGTTTCAGCAAAGTCGAAGAAATCGTTAATTTTTGTAGAGCTTATATTGGATTTCCCAAGTGAGGCCGAGGAGTTGGTTTGTGAAGATACGTTTGTCGATGAACATATCTTCTTAAACTCAACTTTAGACCCATGGTATGGAGATATCATTATATATCTACAAACATTGAAGGTCCCTACTCATCTCTCACAGGATGAACGACGACGATTACGTCACGTTTCTAAGAATTACCTCATAGTGGATAACACTTTATATCGCCATGGGGTAGATTCCATTTTACGTCGTTGTTTGACTCATGATGAGGCTGAGGTAGTGCTGAATGATTGCCACAGAGGGGCATGTGGTGGTCATTTATTTGGGCTTTCTACAGCCCCAAAAATCTTACGAGTGGGTTATTTTTGGCCGTCGATCTTTAAATATTGTGTTGATGTGGTCAAGAGGTGCCACCCTTTCTAGGTGTTTGCACGTAATATGCACTTGAAACCTGTCCCATTACATCCCATTGTTACGGAGAGAAATTCCTATGGCTTGGGGTACCACAACAGACAGCTAGACTCTAGAAATCAATCTTTCCCAATATGCAATAGAAATAAAACATCTAACACTAAAGGATTGAACCTCGTACCTTATTCCAGACGGTTGAAGTAGATCCCCGTTGAGCTTTCCAATCTTCAGCTTGAATTGATAGAATACTTCCTCAACAACAAGTAAACAATACAAGCATACTATATATCATGGTGTTAGATCTATTCTAGCATATATAATCAATAATATAAAAGCATTTGACATATTCCAATGGATACAATACTAATTCAAATACACATTACTGGACAGGAAAAGATATTTCTATTAATATAAATCAGAGATTACAAGTGACAACCTCTGACGGCACGTCTGCGAACCGGAGAAACTGAATCCCCCACTTGGGCCTCCACCACCTCAATCCTCCACCAATCAGATAGCAAGCTCACTAGCAGAAGGCAAGCTTGGGAAGAACACAACAGTGCTCCAAGGGACAAAGGGATGTAGACTCAAGCATAAGTTCTGGCAACAATGGACTATAGTTTCGTTACTCTCAATTCTCTCTTATGCTTCCAATGTCTCAAGGGGTTCCTTATATAGCTTTTCAAAGGGATACTGAAAGGTCGAATCTGTGCGATCTCAAGGCATATGGAAGGCCAGGAGTCATATGAGTCGGATCCAAGTCAAGGAACGCTCCAAAAGGATTTGGATTATGCACACATCCCGATGTACGCAACTATAGGGGGAATATCCGCGTATGTACACGGTTATCGGGGGAAAAGCTGCGTATATCACTTTTCTTATGTTTTTAGGGATGATCAAGGACACATCAAAAGACAAAAAGTAGTCCATAGGGGCTAATGAGTCTGCAGCGGGACAGGGGAAGGCCATACAATGTGTGATTCACCTAGTGTGGTGAAATCCGCTATAACACCCATCATCACTGCCGGTCCCTTCACTAAGTGGGGGCTTGATTTTATGGATTGCAACCCAGCTTCAGCTGGGGGGCATCATCATATCATAGTGGCTGTTGATTACTTCACGAAATGGGCTGAGGCTATGCCTACAGTTAAATCTGACGGTGAGACAGCTGTGCACTTCGTATTCAACCAGATTATTACTCGATTCGGAATTTTGAAAGAGCTTGTCACTGACCATGGCTTGCACTTTCATAATTGTATGATGGGAGAGTTGGCATCAAAGTTAGGGTATAAGCAAGAGCATTCCTCCTCTTACTACCCTTAAGCGAATGGACAGGTAGAAGTAGTGAATAAATCACTCAAATCTATTCTCCAACGAACCATTACACAGAGCAAGAATAATTGGCACATCATGTTATATCCTGCTTTGTGGGCATATAGAACCGTTGTTAAGACTGCCACGAGTTTTTCTCTATATCAACTTGTACATGGAGTGGAGTCAATATTTCTAGTTGAATGCGAGATTCCTTCTTTGAAGCTATCCGTAGAACTTTTACTAGACACTTCACCATTGGAGGAGCATTTGGTCCACCTTGAGCAACTTGATGAGCAGTGTCGAGATGCCCCGATGGCTCTAGAAGTAAATAAGCGTCGCGTAAAGATCCAATACGATAAGTCTGTCCGTCCAAGGAGGTTTAGTGAGGGAGACTTGGTCCTTTTGTGGGATCAACTGAAATAAACCTTGGGGGCAGGAAATTTTAACCCCATGTGGCATGGTCCTTACGTCGTCAAACATGTGTTAGAGAAGGGTGCTTATGAGTTAGTTTATTATGAGGGAACGGCCTTGGCGGAGCCTAGAAATGGGCTCTATCTCAAGAAGTACTATGCATGATTTTTCAGCCAAGGCTGGTTATTGTATATTATTGTACAGTTTTGCATAGTTAGGTCTCTTTCTTATAGTGATCGGGTTTGTGATTAGTTTCCATTTCTTTTGGCAGATGTCAATGGAATCTTCCACCTACATAGGATTCACGGATGGTGTGAGCCGTCACACTCAACACTCAGCCTCTGCTGCTTGGGTGATTTATACTCTTATGGGTCAGGTACTGTCTTTAGGAGGCGTATGTCTACGGCCATATTCAAACAATGTTCCTGAATATAATGCCATCATTGAGCTTCTACGGGATGCCATTTCACATGGCATTCTCTCTCTTGAGGTACGTCTTGATTTGGAGTTAGTAGTGTCACAACTTAATGGTTTGTACCATGTTAGAGATCCGACGTTATTAAGAAGGTTCTTACATGTGAGATTATTAGAACGGAAATTTGACAATATAACATACATACATATTCCAGGAATTAATAATCAAGTTGCTGACTCATATGCTAACTACGTGTTAGATTGGCACTTGTTTCATACACAATAAATTCATCACAAACACAAATTTTTACACATGTAAATAAATAAACCGATCACCATAATTTTTTTTTATATAATCATCCAAAATGTGGTAATACATAGTGTCATAATAAAAAAATGGGGCTCTCGAGCCACCAAAATATAATACACGGTAATACAAAATGTGTCACTCCCAGGTCTCTAAGCCTATGGAGGAGGAGGGGGGTTGTGATCATGGAAGGTCACTACGGCTCTAGCTAGCCGTAGAAATAATTGCACCCATGCTCGTGGTATACCCACCACTTGGCGCTACATAGCCTCAGGCAAGTCCTCGACTTGCGCCATGGGAACTCTATGTGTCAGCCTAACAAAGTTGGTATGAATTCTTTGGAGCATCCACTCCACATCCACACCCATGATATTGTCTCCTCTTCCCCTCCGTCTGTGAAAAGGGAAGCTTTCAGGCCGCCGTGGTCCCACATTTGCATGCATATGGTAGATGTCACTATGTATTGTCACCCAAAAAATATGTCTTTTGATTCCATATAATCAGAAAACACAAAAAAAATTAAATAACTCAAAAATTTAAAGAGAGGGTCTAGATTCGTTACCTATGTCACCGTATGCCGATCCTGGTGGTAGTGGTATGTCTGGGTCCCCCCGGAAATCTATCCCTGCATAGGGGTAGTCATCGATGGCAACTATATGTCATCGCCACCACGGAAAGAAATCAGCTGGATAGGGTTTGGCCACCCTACCTCCCCCTAGTATGCGCATCGCATCCACCCAACGCCTTTGGTCCGGATCTCGAACCCCGTGAAGAGGAACGTAAACTCTAGGGCTCAATCCTGGAACAAGCTCAAAGAAAAACGTGCTTAGTATGCTACTGAACCTGAAGTTCCGCACCCTAACCATCTTACACTCACTGAGCTGATGTTTCATATTGCTCAGTAGTGTAGTGCTCTAGTCATAGACCGTGGGTCGCATGCACTCCACTGCATAGAACATCAGAGGCCGCGAGGCCTGGTGGAGTGAAGCCAAGCCTGCTATCTTGCCCAATGTCAGTAAGATGGCCTTTAGGCCCAGCACCTGTATGGAGTTGGTTGGGATCTGACTCCCCACCTTCTCTGTGTCTGGATAGCAGTACACCACAATGTACTCATCGATAGTAAGGCCACCTCCGGGCCCACCGCGAGAACGAAGGTTCACTACTTCCCCCCGTTGGGAAAGTCTAGTAATAAAGTATATGTCCTCAACCTCTATGGTGAGGGACATCCCATCTATCTGGAAGGACTCAGAGTCTAGATCCCAATAATCCACCAGCATCTGCAATAGTCTTGGTTTGGCCCTCAAGCCACCAAGACACCAAAACTTGTAGAGTCCACATGCACGTAGCGCTTGTTGAGCCATTAGATCAGCACTTACTGCCTCCTCTACATCACCATGTTCACGCTCTCTCCATTCTAGGACCATCCTGCATAAAAAATTCCAAGTTTTCCCATTAGATTACTTAAAAAATCTCATGCGCGGCCGCATATGCGACTGTTTTCCAAACAATCGCATATGTATGTGGGTTTGGGGGCATTTTCTGTGTATAGCCAGCCCTATACGTGGAAAAACCCTCGATTTCCACGTGGGCCACAGCGCCCTTTTTAGACTGGCCTAGAAACCTCAAATGACCATGGAATTGGATAAAAATTGCATTGAAATGGAAGAGAAGAGCATGGGTAAGTACCTGGAAGAAACGGTAGTGGATTCTGCTGGCTAGATCTCCTGGAATTCGCTGTTGAAAATCTGAGCTCAATTGGGTAAAAATTTCAAATGTTTTATAATATTTTGAATTTTCTACTATTTATAGAATTTTTTCAAATTTTTACCCCCTTTCCTATAGTTTGGACTATTTCTAATAATTTTGGACCGTTTTTGACCTAATTCTTGATGTAGGAGACCTTTTTGAGTGTCATTTCAGCCGTTGGATTGACCCGTTCGTGCCGATCTCAGGTATCATGTCTAAACTGGCATATAGGTTAGGTTTCATCACCATTTGCATTTTGCATGACCTTATGACTGTTTCATCATAGCCTTAGGTAGGAACCCACTCTATTGTGTCACGGAACCATCTTGCTGTTTTAGAAGTGGCATGATATGAGTGGTAGAGCTTGAACTTACATGGGTACCCTAGTTAGCGCCTTATTTGCATTTGGTGCCCATGCTGATGTTTTGTCCCTTAGGGTGTGGGAGTCCATTGTATAGTATTTCCATGACATTTCACAAGAGCCTCATACTCCTCTTGATCTTTTGCTGGTCTATTTCCCTCAGGACTATCATATGTCAAGTTGTAATTGCATTATCATGAGCTTTGCCTGCCTTATTGAGCTTTATGCCAGCTTCCCTGACATTGTATTTCAGCCATATAGCCTGAGCTTGTCTCATGTCTAGCCATGCAGAGCCATTTTGTATATCCTTTGCAGCTTGATTCCCTTTTACCGGGAGGGGATTTTCCCCTGAGTGTCGCTATCCTACACATGTATCCTTGCATTGAGCATAGGTATGTTCCACTGCTTGGAACTAGTTTGTTTGCCCCTATGACGCTCGTCTCCTCCTAGTATGTAACTATAAAGCAGTTTAATTCTTTTTCAAGCTTTTTAAATATTTGAAAAAGCCCAAAAAAATAAAAAAAACCAAAAAGCCGGACAAGGAAAGATGTTATCTTTGGTAGCTGTCGAGTTGTGTCGCCTTCGAACAGAGCACTGTATATCACATCCATTGGTTGGGTTTATAGTTTGACTTTAGGAGCTGTACTCATTTATCTGAGTTTATCTCCACCAACTGGTTAAGCTTCCAATCCCCATGGAGCCTCTGTCAATGCCTCCTGTGTCGCATAAATGTCCCAGTTTGTGTATCAAGTCTATGCTACCTTTATTCAGTCACCATTCACCGTTATGCTCTTGTTTGAAGGAAGTTGAAACCTGAGTCGACCATTCCTCAGTTATCTTGAATTTGCATGTCGGCCATTCTCGGTATAGTTATTGGTTAGTGCACCTTATGATCGAGTCCTTCCACACTATACAACTTTGCTGAGTACCTCATGTTGGATGATGGGGGATGCCTTAATGCCCTCCTTCCAGTGGATTTCATCCAATCAACTTCAGATCATTTATTCTGGGATTGGAATCTAGAGTCATTTTGAGTGCCTTGAGACTTGCAGTCATCAGTGGCAGGTTCTCTCGCCATCGACAGTCTTTGGGAATACATCAATGTCCCCTGATCGATGGATCCTCTCAAGTGTTCAACCTCAACACATTTATTCACACTTGTTAGTTTGCACTCTAGTACCTTGATTCCCATTTTCATTATCGGTGGGTGATCTCGCATCTGTTAATGGTATACATCAATGACCGACAATCATACGATGGACTACTATGTTCGACCTTGACACCTCTATTCACATAGTAGGACATGTACTTGTAGCGGTTTGTGTAGAAGACCTTCCAGATTGGTGGCATCTCTTATATGCTACCTCCTTGATCGTGCCAGTGTTCATGAGATTTCATCTCTCGTGACTTGATTCCAGTGTATGTCAGACATCTTCAGCTATTATGGAGATCTTGATCCATTATATATCTTCAGCCAATATGGAGATCATGGTCCTTTGTATATCTTCATCATGGAGATTCTGATCTATGTATATTGTACGTGGGGATGACCACTTATGTGATATCTTGTATCATGCCTATTCATGGCCATTGTACTCTTATGTATCTAGGACTGCTATATGTATTTGCAGTTATATGCAGAGTTGTATCATTGTACTATGCTGATTGGGTGGCTGGTCTTCCATTTGGGATCCTTCATCACTCCACTTCTGGGATGGAATTATAATGTATTTCGGCCATCGTATGACCCCTTTGACCTCACACATTAGGGGGCATCTGTTATAGCTGATTTTACCACTCCAGGTGAATCACACTTGTATGGCCTTTCCCTTGTCCCTCTGCAGACTCCTTAGACCCCTTGGACCATTTTTTGTCCTTTGATGTTTCCTTGACCATCCCTAAAAACATGTAAAAATCCATATACGCGACTTTTAAACCCTTAATCGCGTATATACGCAGGTTTGACCACTAAAACCGCATACATTGGGATGTGTACAAAATCCAAATCCTTTTGGAGTTTTCCTTGACATGGATCCGACTCACTTGACTCATGGCCTTCCCTATTCCTTGAGATTGCTTGGATTCGACCTTTCATTACCCCTTTGAAAAGCTATATAAGGAACTCTTTGGTACATTGAAGGAATACGAGAGAATTGAGAGCAAAGAAACTATAGTCCATTGTTGCCGGAACTTGTGCTTGAGTCTACATCCATTTGTCCCTTGGAGCACTTTTGTGTTCTTCCCAAGCTTACCTTTTGCTAGTGAGCTTGCTATCAAGAGATGGAGGATTGAAGTGGTGGAGGCCCAAGTGGGGGATTCAGTTTCTCCGATTCGCAGACGTGCCGACAGAGGTTGTATCCATTGTAATCTCTGATTTTATATTAATAGAAATATCTTTTCCTGTCCAATAATGTGTGTTTGAATGAATATTTTATCCATGTGATGATTTCAAATGCTTATACATTGTTGATTATATATGCTAGAATAGATCTAACACCAATATATATAATATGCTTGTCTTGTTTACTTGTTGTTGAGGACGTGATTAATAGATCTAACCCTTCCCTTTACTTTCTTGGCATGAGATACGAATGCTTGATTTTCTTTAGGTTGAGTGCCATGACATCTTTGGTGTGCTGTTATTCTCATCTCTTCCTGAGTGCATTCTGCCCATAACTTATCAAATTTTGGCAACTTGGTTCGACCACTTATAGTTTGGATGAAAGATGCCCAATATGGTGGGATACCATTTAAGGTGGTCATAACGAGATCATTTTTTCAAGACTATCTCCACTGGAATTTAGCTTGTCCCGAAGCTTGGTGATCCTCATGAAATATGAGGCAACATTCTCGAACTTCGTCATCTTCATATTCGATAGTTTATTCCTCAATGTGAGAGTCACATTCATGATACTGTGTTCAAATATATTCTTCAAGGTTTTGAACATCTTCCTTGTTGTTGTTTTTTTTGAGATCTGAGGAACCAAGTGGTCTCTAACTGAGTCTACCAAAATCCTTCTTGTTTTGTCATCATTCTTCCTCCAATGAGGTTTGTCTTCTTTAGATTTTGGTTCTGGGACCTTTGCATTTACAAAATGTAATATGTAATTTCCTTCTAGTGTAAGAATAACCCTAGAATTCTAGGGGATGAAGTTGGAAGTTCCTTCCAGACGTCTTCAACCTTCATGCCGATAATATTGATTGCAGATATGGATCTAAAACCCTAGCAGAGACTAGGTCAAAAATGAAGGTTGGAGCTTTGGAAAAACGAATCCATAGATAAATGCGCCTTAGAGAGGTGAGCTGAGAAGAGGTAGAGTTGAGCCAAAACTGTGGAGGAAGTAGGTCAAAAACTGAAACCCTAATTTCTATTACTACTATAGAATTAGGTCAAAATTTGAAAATTCTTAGAATTGAATTTTGCCTTCACCAAATGATGCACCCTCCTTAGAGAGAAATTCACAAGGCTCTTTTTCTGCCAAAAGGTTTAGTGAAGGGTTTTGAAAGATGAAACCCTAGTTCCGAGAGGTTTTCGACAGAGTTCCGACAATGGCTTCTTCTAGCACTGCTCTGATACCATGTTATATTTTCATAATATTATTGCAATATATATTAATTGTATTTACCAATAGGATCACTAGAAGAAATAAAAAGCACAAAACAATAACAAAAGGAGTTTTACCTTGGGAAACCCAAATGGGAGAAAACCCAACAACCTTCGTATAGAGATAATAACGTTGAGATCAGTGTACAAATAAGAGAGAAAAAACGATGGAATATTTTCCAGAGATAGAAACCCAAAAGAAAACTTTTCCTTTTGCAGGTATGAACTTCTCTCTCCTAGTGATGTGAATTTTCACTTGTGTGACTGTGTGTTATAATGACGAGGGGTGTCTCCTATTTATATTGTTTTTCCACTAAGAAAATTAACTGGGGTTGACTTCTCTTGGGGGAGTAATAAAACACTTTTTTTTAATTGTTGGATTTTCACCCCAAGGTTTACATAGTTCTTTCTAGGGTTTGTATGATAAATCACAAAAATTTTAAACTACCGTAAGAGGTATAAGTGAAGAATGTCTTCTTAAGTTGCACAAACTCCAACACTAAAGAATCCCAAGTCCTGTTGAAACTGCAACTATTTTCCCAAATTTTTAAACAATTTTGAACCCTCCTTTTTGATTTTATGTTGCCTGGATTTATTTGGTTTCCTGAACTCTGTTTTTCCTCCGCTACAAACTTGGATTTTCTTGAGTTTGAATTGAGGTCAACTATTTTGAAAGTTGGATGATCTAAATTTGCCTTTGTCTAGCCAAAGCTTTTGATTATGGAGTTTGTTTATTTTTTAACATTTGCTTTCTTGATGATTTTGTTTTATCACTATCGGAGGTCAGTTGAAGTTTGAGTCGGAACTTTAGTTCTCTATACTGCCGCTATTTCGGAGGTTAAACAAACTAAATTTAACGCTGCCCAGCCGGAGGTCTTTTGAGCACTTAACGTTTTGTTTTTGTTTCTTTTCGCTATTGGAATGGTGTTTGACTATTGATCAAAAGGCTAGTATTTTGCGTTGCTGACACGACGGAAGCGTTGAGATCACCATCGCTGATACTTAGTCATTAAAGCTCTCGATCGCCGATGGTTTTGTGATCCAGAAGCCGTAGTCAGTCTGTCTCCCACCGTTGCAGCTGCGTAGTTAACTATCTCGCTGATGATTAGTGTTTTAAAGTCCTGACACAGTATTAAATAGTGATTCTGTTTTCTGATACGTGACTTCGCGGCATTTAGTGCTTTATACCACCGACATTGCAGAAACCTTCAGCTTTCTGTCACCGATATTATGGATTATGTTGTGTCTTGAGCCGACGATACGTAATCTTTATAACCTATGCTCGCCAAAGTTTTCATTTGATCATGGAAGCCGTAGTTTGTATGTATTTCACCGTTGCGGCTCCTTAGTGAACTAATCCTTCGATGTTATAGTAGTTTTGACCGCCGATTGAGGTTTTTCCCACCGTCTTTTTCACTGGGAGGTCTATATATTGGGACGGGGTCTTATTTTATTTTTTATCCTTGTAAAAAACTCACGTTTGCTCTGTCCTTGTCTAGTCGAACTATACCAATGTGCTTAGCTGTAGGTATTTCGTTCGTTTGGAGTGCTACCGTGGAAGTTTCGGACCATCCCGTCGATTGCACAGCTTGCTTGCCAGGTAGGCCAACCATGGTTTCTCCTTCCTCTTGATTTTATTGGTCATTTTGGGAACTAGGGTCTTCCCCTAGTTAGGTTTTCTCGCCGTTGTGTAGTTAGCTGTCTAAAATGAATTTTTATCCTTACGGCGTGAGGTATCAGTCAGATTGACAGTTTTAGCGGTGGGGGGTTTTTATTGAGCTTGTTTTTGAGCCGTTATGGAAGCTTGATCCCAGTTTGAGGGTTTAGGTAGTTGGTGCAGACAAGCGTTACGCTGTCTGCACCGACTTTTGTGGGGTTGTTTATGGCCGTTTGGGGGGGGTTTTCATTTTTCTTAGGCTCTCACCCTAGTTTCGAGGAACGGCGAGGGGTTTTCAACATTTTGGTCGAACTGGGATTTCTACATTTTTAATTACAATTGATAGTTTGGTCCTTGTGATTAAAGAATTAGAGAATTTTAAACCAAGTTGCAGAAGTTCCTTTTGCCTTGTCATTTTCTTTCACACATTAATGTTCTGTATAGTTTATTTGTGAAAATGCATATGGATGAGGTAAATAGTTTTATACAGTTCTCCTTTATTTTTAACACTAGCTAAAAGCTCCAATGGTCTAAGAACATACTATGTTTGTTTCTAGGGTAACCATTGCAAAGGAGATATGTCTAAAAGACAAAAGAAGAAGGCTCCTGTTGTAGTGGGAGAACCAGGTGTGGAAATCATCACCAAGGTGGAATACATTTATGAAGATACCAGAGCCACCATTGGAGTAGAGCCAGATTACAAGTGGGGTGAAATATACCGAATGATTGCAAATCAAAATGTTCCTGATGCAGGGTTCGAAGAACTGACTATATATGAAAACATCAAGAAATATGCTCTGATGAAGGTAGCCACTAGACCTGAGCTGTTCCCATGCTCCGGGGTGATTGGCTGGATTCTGCCTAGGGAAGATGTAACTACAATGATCTTGGAGAATACTGCCAAATAGGGATATGCTACATATAGTCCTGCTTATGTCTCAATGGCATATCACATGCCTCCTGCTCAAATCTACTTAACTGAAAGTTGGTTGAAAGAGATAAATTTGGGCCTAGTCGAAACAACCAAAAGAATGATGATACCAGGGAAGAAATTTCGAACCAGGCCATTAGGGGAATATGAAACAACCACTCTTAGGACCCCTTAGAGATTTATATCACTGATGCTGAATAGAGTTTTTGGGAGGGCTCATGGAAAAAGCTTCAAATTGGGATGGATACTAATCATTTTCTATGTGGCCATGAAGGGGACCATATTCAACTGGGCAAAGATAGTGTCCAATAGCCTCTCAGCATGCATATCTTCAGCTTTGGGAGGGGTGTCACAGAAGAAGTCAGAGTTCTACATGAGCTCTATCTTAGTGGACTGTATATTATGTACCCAGTGATTTCCAGCCTTAAGGTGTAATTGGGATAGGGACAGGACCCATGTATACACTGCATACAAATTATTTTGGGCACACAAATACTATAGCCACTACAAACAGATATGCGAACGTTTCATTATGCCTTTGTAAACTCTGATTTTCTTGACTGAATGCAACTGCATGTCAGAGGAAGCATTCAAAGTTATTGAAGAATATGGAAATTATTATCTAACTGAAGAGGGGATGTATATCAGAATGTATGGTGGCTCTAGGGCACCTTCTCTACTCCCCAAATATACCACTGATTATGTGTTACATAAAGAAGCAGCCAGGAAAGTATACATTAATGGTGTTGGAAGTTTCTTGTTTGAGCATAAGAAGGCAGCATATCTTGCCATACCTTTCTGGCTGGGGAGTTATAAATTTTCAAAGGTCAAACAAACTACAGAATTCATGAAAGAGCTGGAGCAATTTCATTTTGGTGAGATAAAATTCCATAGGAATGAATCCCAAAATAAGGTTGTAGAACATTGCAAAGAGGAAAATGTTAATTTTGAATACACAAATTTCTGGGACAAGGATGAAGAAATCTTCAGAAATGCAAAGAATATGACTGCATTAAAGAAGAGATTTAAACAGAAAATCACCGTTGTGGGCAGAAAGGGAAAAAACACACAGAAGAAAGCTGAAGAAGAAGCCAAAAAGAGGGAAGAGGATTCTAGGAGGCTAGCACAAGAGGTAGAAAATTGGCTAAAGAATGAAGAAGAAGAAAGAAAGAGAGCTACAGAGGAAGCAACAAAGAAGGAGGAGGAGGAAAGAAAGAAGAAGGAATATGCAGAGATAAAAAAAAACAAGAAGAAACTGAAGGTTTAAGATTGACAGGATCTAAAATAGATCAGCAGACTACTAACCCAATAGATACACAAGGGTCACATGAGGATGCATACATAGGGCATGGACAAGATAATCCTGATCCTCAGGAGCATGCTGCAACTTCTGGCAGCACTCAAGAACAAGTAGTGTTTTTTGGAATGAATTTGATACCTTTCATGCAGAAAGAAGGAGAAGAGGTCCCTGATTTCAGCGCTATCTTCTATGAAAAGGAGAAGAAAAGGATTGTCAAAAGAACTGAAAAAAAGGTTGAAATAGGAGGACAATCATGTAAGATGATAACTAATAAAACTTTGGTGTATGGCACAGATGCAGATCCAATATTGACAACAAGAGCTCGGGTGGAATTAACCCAAGCTACGGAAGATAATGTAGATAGACTGATGATAAATCTGGAGCAATCAAGAAAGAACACAACTCAGTTAAAAGAAACACTGAAGAAAGAAAGAGATGAAGGCCACAAGCTGAAGAGAAAATTTGAGGACATGCAAAATGAAGTGAAGACTTCAAAGGCAGAGCTCTAGACTCTGTAGGAAAATAAGATGAGTTTAGAAGTTGCTGTGGAGAAAAATGCTCAGAACAACTTGGTAGAATCATAAATACTGCAGTTAGAGCTTCAAGTGCTGAAAACTGAGAAGACTGACCTTCAAGTATCATACGAGACTCTAAGTTCAGAGAAGGTCCAGCTGTAAAACAAGGTAATTGAGTTCGAATAAGAGAAGGTTGACACTGAAGAGAGAGGGAAACAATGTCAAATGCAGATAGCAGCTTTGGAGGGATATAATGCTTCATTGACAGCATCACTGAAAGATGCTATGGAATAGAAGATGGATGCCAAACCTTTGAAAGAATATGTTTTAGCCCAGAGGAAGAAAATCCACCAACTACAAGTATGCATTGAGGAAGAAAGGTGTAAGATTGTGCAAATAGATAGTAGATTAGAAGAAATTTTGGACACCACTTCATATTTTGTAGACAGATCTCAAGATATTTTGGAGATCTTGACTGGAAGGATCGTGTGGATAGAGACAACTGAGGAAACCCCTATGGAGCTACCAGCTAAAAATCGACATAGTTTAAAGCAGGATTATGACTTATTGGAGTTTGCAATAAATACTGCGGAAGAATTCAAGAAGACTGTAAAGAAAATGAAAGGATTATGTGTTGAATAATACAGAAGAATGGTTGTCACATACAATAGATGTCAGGTTACTGCAGATAAAATACTGGGTGCGATACCAGAACATGAACTGTTCATAGAACAACTACAAAATAGGTATCAGGAAGATGAGTAGGAGATCCAACAAGTTAAGGATCTAGATGAACAAATTCTGAAGAATGTAGTAGCTCATGCAGCAATAAGCATCCACCTACCTGAATATCAGGTGCGCCTGAGTCCGATGAGAATAGAGGTGGTTAAGAATCAGGCTGCAAAGTATGAGATCAACATCCATTTTCTTGAACCCTCATATTTTGAAAGCATAGTAGCAGAGGCCCAGGCGTGGAAAAAGTTCATAAATGACCAAGCGGGGCCCTCTTCATAAAGTGTTCTATTAATTTTTGTTTTTTCTATTAATATATTGTATAAATTATGAGCACTTACTACAGGACAAATTTTGGGATTGAAACGTTGGGGAAGCCCAAAAGTCATTTGGGGGCAACCCAAAGGTTTTGCTTTTCTTGTATAAATATAGGAGAGTTAGATGTAGGAAGGGAATTTTTCCCATATAGATTTGTGAGAGTATGTTGTAAGAAGAACTATTTCCTTTTGCAATAAAGAATTACAAGTTTCCTGTTGGAGAAAGCTTGGTGGGATGTTTCAAATGTGATGCTATGGATCTATTGAATTTGAACTATTTCGTTTTCAGCTTATGTCCATTAACTATGAGATCGTTCTAAATCGTTGAACCTGTGTTCTTGTTATGAATGTGCTCTAGTTTATTCTATGAAATTTCCACTGTGAGTAATGAAGGCTTTTCATAAACAATAAGCTATCTTGTTGTTCATTTATCTATTAATGTTCATGTCTTCTGAAATAAGTAACAACTATCTGTGATTTTTCTTAATGCATACGCAGAAATACATTACTCATTGATAAATGATAATCTTGCTCCCTAGGGATAGGTTAGATAGTTAGTTTTATTTTCTTGCTGTGTGTGATTTAGATGCGAGAGAGTTAAGACGAGAGGTAAGAACCTGCGCGTCACATTGTGACTGCTCCTCATATTCTCTATCAATCTGCATTTTTATATAGGATCTTGCACATCATACTTAAATTCAAAAACTAAAATATACACGGTGGACCGGGCCGTAACCGGTAAAATCTTTTATTTTGTTACTTGACCTACGGTAGCCAAACCGTAAACTGGACGGATTCCCCACACCAAACAGTAGCGGGATATTTGGGAACGTTTACTGGGGAGAATCCCTAACTATTGTTACTTGTGATTTTCCTAGCCTCAACAGTTTTTGGCACTAGAACGAGGGAAGCCAATGCATGGCTGGCCGAGGAAACCCATTTTCTCGAAATTAATCCACCGGTGATAGTTCTGAAAGCAGTTTGTTTCCCAATCCAACTCCGGAAGAGAAGGGTAAAGAGCATCTATATTCTTTTGATAATGAAGTAGTTGATGATCTGAGAAGATTTACTAGGGCATATGCGAAGAAGATTGGAGGATTACCAATTATTCCCGTCTTACCCAGAAGAGAATATCAAAAGAAAGACTGCCCTATATTGGAAGATATAGTGTTGGTAGAAGATTTTGAAGAACTAGTAGAAACAGCCTTACAGGAAGTTGTTCAACCTCTGAATCAGTTGGACCCAGATACACCTTACTGTTCACTTGTTCATACCCCTGTTCATTCACCACGTCATTCTCCACTTAAAATCATGGCAAATGTAAACGCAAATCAGCCACCCAACCCACCAAATCCACCACCTACTTGGAGGGCTAGGTCACCATTAAACCTAACACCTCCTTTGCATGATTTGCCTCAAGCTTTTGAGAAAATGTTGCCTAAGTTTGACCCAAGTGAAATATTTTGGTAGATGATCATTTGCAAATATTTTACTTGGCTATAGAAGGACTACTGGCTGGAGAACATGAAGATGTAGTCTATAGATTGTTTCCACATACCCTGAAAGGAGCAAAAACCTCATGGTATTTTTCTCAGCCTGCAAACTCAATCACAGACTGGGATACATTTGAAAGAATATTTAGAAGTAAATATGTAGTCCAGAAAACTCATGCAGCTCTAATGAAAGGGTTACGTGCTTTAAAGAAAGAAAGAAAAGAAAAAGTGCATAGTTTCACTCAAAGGTTTGTTGCTTATCTAAAAAAAATTCTGCAGCTGATAAGCCATCCGATAAAGTTCTGAGTGAATACTATACTTCAGCTCTAGGTCCTGACTTGGCCATGTTTTCCAAGATGTCAGTCAAGCCTACATTATCAGAAACTTATGAAGAAGCTGAGAGGGTAGATGCTGAGAAGGAGAGCATAGAAGATTATCCTGTGCAGTTGGGAGAAAAAACTTTTGATAAGAAAGCCTTATTACTGACTAAGCCTAAGGAGGAGTGGTCACATGACTTTGAAGGAATGTTGAAAATGATGCAGAAGCTATCTAACAGAGTGATAGATTTGGAAAAAGAAAAGGAGGCTCATAAAGCATATACACCTTACTATAAAAGGAGAGAAGACAACAATCAATATAAACCTCCTCCACACAGTCCTGCATCAATGAATTTAACTGAGGTAGGTATGGATAATTTTTGCAGCTTTCATCAGCAGCCTCATTCTGAAAAAAATTACCCCCAATGGATCAATTCGATGACATTAGTAATGAATCAGCTATTGGACTCCAAACTAACAAAAGCTGATGATGAGGAAGAAAGAGGTAATAAATCCACAGATAAACAAGAAGAGGGTGCTTTGGTTTTATGGGACTGTGTCTCACTTTTTGATACAGAAGAGGAAGGTTCACTGAAACAGGAAGAAACATCAGAAACACATGTGACAACAAGAAGTCAAGGTTTGTTAAATAAAGACAATTCAATACTTCCGAAGATTAAGAAATTTCAAGAGAATATGAAGAAAATATAGAAGAACAACACAGCTGATAAAATACCTGAATTTACCATTACCAGTCAAGATCCAAAACAAGTCAACATGCCTGTTAAGCCTATTGAAGACAAGGTTGATAATGTCAAGGAAAATCTCAAACCACCTAAGATGGGGTACGATATTGTGGAGGACATTAAAAGGGCTAAGGAAAATATTTCGTTATTTGAAATGTGTAATGTACCTCAATAGAAAGAAAACTTGTTAAAAGCACTTGAAGTACCAGAGCAAGAGCTTCCCACTAACAACCAACATGTAGAAGAAATTGTTGAAGCAAGTGTGGGTGGTAAGGCTAGATTTAAAACCGCACCATTCCTCCTAACTTTTGAGATTTTAAACCATAATGTGCACAATTGTTTAGTAGACTCAGGGTCATTATTCAATGTTATGCTACTTTCAGTTTGCAAGAAGATCAATGGACAACCTAAACCAACTACCTGGCAGGTTATTCAGCTAGACGGGACCCCTGTGAAAGTAGTCGGGGAAATGGAAGATGTTCTAATTCGCTTATCTGCCAATGAAAAGGTATGTCAGTACATTGATATTGTAATAGCATACATACCTGATGTTTTTGGACTTGTTTTGAATCGAGACTGGTCAGCAAGGATAAATGGATACTTCGCATCAGATTGGTCACATCTGTGGTTGCCTCATAAGGGACGTCCAAATCAGATAAAAATATTAAGAGATCCTGTTATCCACCTGAATGGCACCTCTCTGTTAGAGTGCCGACATTCACTATGTTGGCACACAAAAGGACATTTATGGATTGAGGGTTGCCCAAAACACTATAGATGGGCTTATTAAGAACTACATTTATCATCGATCCAGCTGGTTATTTTTACCTTTTAAATATGTCAAGTCCTGTACGCGACTCTTCTTATATGCAACTCGCGTATTGTACGCGAGTGTCGGTTATTGCATCTCGCGTACAGATTTGTACGCGGGTTACCCTTAGAGCAACTCGCGTGTCATACGCAAGTTGCCAGTATTGATACCAGCGTACACCTTCCTTTGACATTTAAAATAAAAACTCGTGATTACTTGTTATTAGTTAAGCACTTAACCTTAATCACCTTAACTGTCTCAACCTCCTCAACCTTCGAAACTACCTTATTTCACCAAGTATAAATATAGGCCTTGGGGAGGGTGTTAATCACATACACTTGGAGAGCAAAGTTATGCTGGTGGAGTTTATGCATAAGTCTTTGGAGCAGTGGAACTCAAAATCCTTTGGTTGCAGAGGAGTCCTTGTCTCAGGCGTTGGGTTGTAATCTGAACTCTTTCATTATTGTTAATAAAGAGAATCCTTCTTCCATATGTGTCTTGAATGTCTCTCATATATTGTGGTTTGATAAATACTTATGTTTCAACACTCTGTATATGATTTATCTAACCTATTTATATATATGTATCATCTTGTATTTGGAGGATTGACTCTTGACAGGTGAAGGAGAAGCATCCTTGAAGGCTTTGGAGGAGAAGGAGAGCAAAAGAGGACAAGCTAGGATCAACCGTCGTGTATCGGGTGAGTCTTTTCTATCCTCCTATTTCCTTTACTGCACTCTAGAGTCAATTTCCTGCAAGTTTCATGAGTATGTTGGTAACCCCAGACCTTCGGTTATAAGGTGTTTATTCCTGTACAACAGAACTGGTGACTCCACTGGGGAGCCCAGACTGCTGTAGGTTGTTTTTTTCACCCTTGACCAGTATTTGCTTTGAAGTTTGTGTGTGGTCTTTTATCCTAGTTCATACTTATCACAGTGTTTGAAAGTCTTGTGGATTTTCTTATTTTTTGAGAAAAATTTTGTACCTGTACGTGGGTTTATCTTCTGCACGATCGTGTACAGAGGTTTGCATACGCGGGTTGCTCTCTTGGACAGTCGCGTACAGTACGCGAGTTTCCCTTATACACAGTCGCGTGCAAGCCTGAAAATAGGGATTTTTTAGGATTGGGTTTGCTTGTCCCTCTCTTTGTGTAATTCCTGTTTGTTAGTTGGCTTTCTTTATGAATACTATGCTATTTGTCTGAATACCTTTGGTGACCACACTTTGTGTTTTTTTGAAAGCCCTTGGGTTTCTTTTGTTTGGATTGTCTTATGTTTGCATGCTGAAGTAGCTTGGCCTGTTGGGTTATAGGTTGAAGTGTCTCTGTCCGGATCAGTGGTTAGGGTCTTGGGCATTGTTTTTCCAGTCTATCTTTTGATGATGGTTGGTTTGTCACTTACCTTTATGTGTTTACAGTGATCTTTTGTTATTGTGTGCACCCCAGCTAGGGTTCCTAGTCTCCCTTTGTTGGTTGGTTCTTGGTTCTTTTAGCCTATTTTACTTCAGTTTGTTTGTTTATACAGTTGGTTAGATCCAAGTATACTCAAGTTTTGTGCATTTTATGTGCATGGTAGAGTTTGAGCAATTTTAAAAAGTGAAAAGAAAAACATTGTCAAGCTTTTGCATCTGCTTTTGCATAAGTAGTTTTCATTTCAGTTTTAAAATATAATCTCAAAAACTACAAAAAATATAGGCTTAGTTTCTTTTATCGTTTGCATTAGTTCATCAATATATATTTACAAAAAAAGAAGAAGTTTTCTTTAATAGTGGTAATTTGCTTTGAAAAATACACCTTTAATTTTATTTATTTCTTATCGAGTCAAAAACACCATAAGTACATCACTCCATTTCCTTCTGAGTAAGAAACATCCCTTTAAAATGAATGCAATAATTAAAATTTACTAGTAATTTTTGTTTTTAGGGGCCTTTCACCTACTAGCTTAGGCTAGACTTGTGAGATAGGAAGTGTAAACTTCCCATAAGTTTTAAAATTCAGACGTAGTGGACCTTTCTTCAGGTAAACCCTTGACTTTATCGATTGTATCGGGGAATCTCCTCTCAAACGGAAGTCAAGCACGAGGCCGCGTGGAGGCATGGACTGAGGAGATAACGTTCTGATTCCTTGTCAAAACGTAAATCAGGACTTTTACGCATCTGGGGATTCTGTCCTAGATAGAGTTTCGAGCTCAGCTACCATGCCCATGCGTACGAGTCAGGCTTGCGACTGTCCCCCCAGACTGTTGGTATAGCTAAGGTAGCCTTTAGTCTCTTGACATTTAGGGTTCATACCTAGGTAAACCGGAAGGCTATTTTTGGTTCACCTTGAATGGGCTTGGAAGGTAACCCTTGTTGTAAGTGTAGGAGGGCGGTTGGGTGATTACTTCGCTTGTGCCTAAGAACCACTTCAAGGATGCCAAGTAATTGTTCATCAGCTTTCTTCGGGAAAGTACATCTTTCACCCTTGTTTGATTGTTTGAGGCTTTAGGATTTTTATAGTGTATGCTCTGTGGTTTTGCCTGTGTTTAGTTGGCCTTAGGGTGTGATTTGTCAAAATTTCAATCGTGGAGGACCAACCTATTAGAAGGTCAAGAAGGTTGAGAAACCTTCCTCCTCTCGTCACATTGGAGCCTCCACCTCCACCCCAAAGGCGGAGATTGGACACAGATGGTTCATTTGAACCGGTAGGGATAAGTGAAGTTCTAGGTGAACTAGAACTTATAGCTAACCATTTTGATCTTGATACAGTTGAGATAGAAGACTTGCAGACTGACGAGTTTGCAAGGAATTTTAAAACCCCCTTGACTGATTTAAACGATCCTGTGATCGTTCAGGTTAGACCTTTTGATTGACCTGTGTTAGGTGTCCCTGTGGGTAGGATCATGTCTTCTGTGGAAGAAAGTCCTTTTATGTTCACCTCAGCCGTTTCGGCTGAAGGGGTACTAGCTCCCCCGGTAAGTGCCCCTAGATCTAGTATACCTTCTACACCTTTGACTCCAGCGAGCCAGGTGGTTCAACCACTAGTTCACTCAAACCTAGCAGGTACTTCTGGTGACATGGTTACTGGGATCCCCAATATACCTACTATTCCTTCTTCCTTTCCATATACTACCCAGAGCGGTCCGGTAGGATCCTCGGTGTTTGTCCAAGGATTCCCTTGGAATGGGGGGAAAATTCCCCCATCCTTTCCATACATAGGCCCATCGCCTTCCTATGTAGGAGTGCAGTTTGGGAACCATACTTCTTATGGGAAAAATTTCCAAACTCCGATTTCGGTCCCGTTTATGAGCTCTCCCTTTTCATTGTTCAGCGGAGGGATACCGGCTCCTATCTTTCAGACCCCTGTTTCTATGGGGACGGCCCGAAATTCTTATACTGCACCTCCCACACACAATCCTGTGGCTTACGGATGGAATCCATTTCAGATTAATCTACCCACTTCGCAACCGGTGGCAAGGGGCAACCCCACTTTTACCCATGGGCATTCGGGGGGTAGGTCCCTCTAATCCCTAGGCTGGCACATGTAGTTCCCCGGTTTAACCCAAACTTCCATTCCTGGCAACTTTAAATTTGTCAGATTTGTCAAAATTGATGAATGACCCGGTGAGGCATGACCCCTTGTGGCCACCTGTTCCCACCAAATTTCCATCGGACATCCCTAAGTTTGAAGGCATAGTTGGTGAAGATCCTGGGGCTCATGCCACCACATTCCATTTATGGTGTTCTTCAAATTCACTGAATGAAGATTCAGTTAGGTTGAGGCTGTTCCAGAGAACCTTAATAGGTACTGCGGAAAAATGGTATATTGAATTGCCTTCTACTGCTTTCAGTAGTTTCTGGGACTTGGCTAGTGCATTTCTTAGCCACTTTCAGCTGCCGGTCCGATATGATTTCAGAATGGACTTGTTGTCTACTTTTAGGCAGAACAAGGCTACCCACATCTTGGATCACATCCAAGAGTGGAGGAGACGAAAGAGCCTTATAAAAGCCACTATTCCTCCTGAGTTCCTTTTAGAGTGGTTCCTTAAATCCCTGTTGCCCTACATATTTAAGGACGTATCCACCTCAGGAGTGGCGAATGAAGAAGAATCCATTCTCAGGGCCCAGCAATTGGATTTGATTTATTCACAATCTAGGATCTTGTATGAGATTATCCCTGAGGCACCGAGATCTATGCACGATGCGGAGAAGCCTAAGCCTGGACCCCATGCCGATGGTGTGGTTGGGTTCGTTAACTCTCCCACCGTAGAATCTTTGGCTAAGCAACTTCATCAGTTGTCTGTCAAGCAGTCTACGGCGGAGGCAGCAAAGGTTGGCCCCTCCCCCTAGAGTACAAATGTTTTTGCACAAACCTCTCAGAAGGGAAATTAGCATCCCGGCGGGAAGAAAAATAAAGGAAAGAAGGGAGAGGGAAATCAAAACAAGCAAAAGCCCACGAACAATGCTGATGGGGGCAAGAAAGAAAAGAAGAAGGTCAAGTTCCCGTGTAAGTTGTGCCACGAGGACCACCTTACTCACCTTTGTCCCCTTATGGATCAAGCCCAGAAGCTGCTTAAAGCTCAACAACCGGCTGCGCTGAAGGATCCTTTTCCCCAAGGATAGAACTCTGCTTCAGCTTCTAATGTAGCAGGGGGCACTCAAAATTCCCTTGACCCAAACTATATCAACATGGTTCGATCTTCAACTTTGTTGCAGAAAAGGAATAAAAATTATGAGAAAGATATTCTTGAGAAGGGTAAAGCTGTAGGTGAAACTTCTAACCCTCTCACAATAGAGAATCCTACTGAAACTATGCCGAAGATACCGAAAGGTGTCTTCAAGAAGACCTTGCATAACCCTAATGCTAGGGCTGCTTCAAACTACTCTGTGGTTGAAGATTTATCTCAAACCCCATGTGCAATGTCAGCTTTAGAGGTGTTACAAAGTTGTCCCGCTCAGCGGGATTCCCTCTTAGCAACTTTAGGCAGCATGGACTCATCGAGTCTCATGGTGAAATTTCATTTATCTGATGTTAAAATTTGCCTACCTTACCATGTAGCCTTATCAATAGATTTCATCCATGGTGGTAAGACCATTGTAAGGGTAGTTGTTGATGAGGGTGCTTCTACATGTGTTATGTCCTTGGCCTATTGGAAAGCTCTTGGATCCCCAGAGCTGGTCCCATCAAACACTTTGCTTACTGCTTTTGATGGAAGATCCTTCCGTCCGCATGGTATCCTGTCGGCTTTTGAAATTAAGTTGGCAGGAAAAGCAGTGCCTATTGAAGTAGAAGTGATTGATGCTCCTTTGGACTACAATTTGCTTCTGGGAAGGAACTGGACTTATGCGATGTCCGCTATTGCGTCGGCCATTTTTCGTGTAGTGGTTTTTCCACATGAGGGCAAGTTGGTTACTATTGATCAACTTGATTTTACCCGAAAAGGTCGTTTAGAGTCTAATGAGTCCGCTGTGCCATTGGTTGATCAGGTCAAACCTGCTGCACAGAGCTTGGGGGCTGGAATGTACACATCACTGATGGGCACGTTTGATCTTCCAGCCCCGGTTAATTATATCGGTTCTACTAGTGTGGGGAAGTCCATAGCTACGGTTGTCGATAGGACTAATCCTTGGGTTCTCCCAACCCCTCATGACCCGAAAGTTCCCTTATCGGCAGTGGAGGTAGCTTATCAAGCTATCACTCAAGCCACTGTTGATCCCATTCCAGATCCTCTAACAGTCTCGGATGATCTGGAAGAATTCTATTTGCCCGCATGGGCGGAAAACTCTTCGCACTCTATAGATTGTTTAGACATGGTTTTACCTTCTGATGAAGCCATTCTGGAAGCCATGAGTGGACATGGTAATATTTGTGAGGATCTTCATCATCGATCATATTTTATTCCAGAACTAAGCAGAATAGAAAATCAAGAGTTTCGTTTGAGACTGTCAGAAGATGTTGATATACCTATCAATCCCTTGCCTAGGGAAGGAATGTTTGCCGAGGGGAATATGGAAATTATTTTCACCACTATAACTATTAACATCTCTGTGAACCCTGATGTCGTGGAAAACATATATATAGGTGCAAATTGCTCTCCTGAAGAGATTGCCATCTATACTGCCCTTTTTAAGGAATTCCGCGATATCTTTGCCTGGTCATATGAGGAGATGCCAGGCATAGATCCATCGATTGTTGAACATGAAATTCGAACATATCCTGATGCCAAGCCAGTTCGACAAAAGTTAAGACCTGTTAACCCACGTAAAGCGGTGGCTGTGAAGGCAGAAGTTGAAAAGCTGTTGAAGGCTGGTTTTATCTATCCCATAGCTTTGACTGAATGGGTATCCAACCCTGTTCCTGTTGATAAGAAGCAAGGGACTATTCGCGTCTGTACAGAATTTAGAGACCTCAATAAATCCTTTCCTAAGGACAACTATCCCACACCATTTATAGACCAGATCATAGATGCCTGTGCAGGAAGTGAGGTGTTTTCGTTTATGGATGGTTTCTCTGGATACAATCAAATTCAAATAAAACCGGAAGACCAACATAAAACTGCTTTCATTTGTCCTTGGGGTACCTTCGCGTACAAGAAAATGCCCTTTTGATTGAAAAATGCTGGGGCAACCTTTCAATGGGCTATGAACTTTGCTTTCCATGACATTAAATCCATTGTCGAACCATACCTTGATGATCTGCCCACACATTCTCCTAAGAGGATTCAACATCAAGATCATTTACGGTTAATATTTGAGAGATGCAGACATTATAAAATCTGCTTGAATCCCCACAAGTGTGTATTCTGCGTCAAGTCAGGAAGATTACTCGGGTTCATTGTCTCTAGTAGAGGCATCTAGGTGGATCCTTTGAAAGTTGAGGCCATTGTAAACCTGCCTCCTCCTTGTTCCCTCAGGCAACTTCAAAGCCTGCAACGAAAGTCTAATTTTCTTCGACGTTTTATTGTTAACTATGCCAAGATTACTAAAGGTTTCATGCACCTACTCAAACAGGACACCCCATTTGTATGGGATGAAACCGCACAACTTGCTTTCGAGGCATTGAAAAAATCTTTGCTATCGGCACCCTTATTACGTCCACCAGATTATTCTAGGGATTTTATATTATATCTGGCTGCGTCGGAGTCGACCATTGGGGTAGTACTAGTCCAGGAGGACGATAAGCTTGTAGAGCATGTCATTTATTATCTTAGCCGTGCTTTGGCTAGACCTGAACTTAGATACTCCCACGTTGAAAAATTAGCCTTAGCAGCTGTTATGCTGTGCAGAGGTTACGTCACTACATTTTACTGAGGACCACCACAGTAGTGGCGGATGTGAATCCGTTCCAATATGTTTTATCCCGAAGGATTGTTGGGGGAAAATTTAACAAATGGATAGTCATTCTCCAAGATTTTGACTTGGATTTCCAGTCCACTAAGTCTAAGAATTCCTTAGTTTTTGCTGAACTTATAGCAGAATTTCCTACTGAAGAAGATGTAGTGGTTGAAGATGACTTATTCCCAGATGAGCACATCTTGATATCCACCTCTGATCCTTGGTATGGAGATATTCTTATATATCTCCAGACTTTGAAGTATCCTGCAGCTTCCTCAAGGGAAGAACGACATAAATTACACCTTCATGCGAAGAACTACCTCATTATAGGAGATACCTTATATCGACGAGGGGTAGATTCTTTCTTGCATCGTTGCCTTACCCATGAGGAAGCAGAGATTGTCTTGAATGATTCCCATAGTGGAGCGTGTGGGGGTCATTTATCTGGGTTAGAAACGACCCATAAGATATTACGTGCTGGTTATTTCTGTCCCACGATCTTTAAAGATTGTGTGGAAGCAGTGAAGCGCTGTCATCCATGTCAGCTTTACACCAGGAAAATGCGGTCACATCCTGCTCCGTTATTTCCCATTGTCTCGGTAGGCCCCTTCAAGAAATGGGGGATTGATTACATGACATGCAACCCAACCTCGGCTGGGGGGCATAAATACATCATTGTCGCTGTTGACTATTTTACAAAATGGGCAGAGGCAGTGCCTACTTTTATAGCCGACGGGGAAACAACAACTTTCTTTGTATTCAATCAGATTATCGCACGGTTTGGTATACCCAAAGTGATTGTCACTGACCATGGCAGTCATTTTCAAAATAACATGATGATGGAACTGACTACTATGCTCGGATTCAGACAAGAACATTCATCTTCTTACTATTCGCAGGAAAACGGTTAGGTTGAGGCTGTAAACAAAACTTTAAAAACTATCCTTAAATGTACAATTGATGCAGCCTGCTCTAACTGGCACATCATGCTATATCCTGCTCTTTGGGCCTACCAAACCAACGTAAAAACTGCTACGGGTTTCTCCCCTTTCCAACTCGTTCATGGATTGGAAGCAGTTACTCCGATTGAGTGTGAAATCATGTCTCTAAAGATAGCCATTATGATGTGTTACCTGATACGATTGAGCTTGAGGAATGTCTGGTACATTTAGAACACCTTGATGAACAATGTAGAGATGCGCTGACTGCTAATCAAGCTCATAAAAATAGGGTCAAAACTCAGTATGATAAATCGGTCAAACCTCAGGTTTTCTCTGAGGGGGAACTTGTCTTGCTTTGGGACCAACACAAAGAACCCCTGGGGGCAGGAAAATTCAAGGCCATGTGGTTAGGACCTTATGTCGTGTTGAAAGTATTGAGTAAGGGTGCATATGAGTTAGTTGATTTTGATGGGAACAAGCTGCCTGAGCCTAGAAATGGGCTCTACCTGAAGAAGTACTATGCTTAGGCTTAGCACTTTTTCTTGTATTTTTATTGTATGTATTTTTATGTACATTAGGTTGTCGGTTTTGTTTTTTATACTATCTGCTGGTTGTTGCAGATGTCTTTTGAAAGGTATATAGGGTTTGTTGATGGCGCCAGCCGTCACACTTGTAACCTAGCTTCGACAGCATGGGTTATTTATTCTCCCTCAGGACAGCTTGTTGCCGTGGGAGGCGCTTGTTTAGGTCCTACTTCTAATA
>LPNX010065704.1:25753-39540 GCA_001517045.1 Pseudotsuga menziesii | reverse complement strand
TGTGTGTGTGTGTGTGTGTGTGTGTGTGTGTGTGTGTGTGTAAAATATCTGTCCATAGATAGGTCAAATCTGATCCTCAGATCCCGTCATATACAAAATATACAAAAATATGGATCGATCTACGCAGGACCACCTTGGTCCCCATGGTCCCTCTGCACCCTGGCTTCCTCAGCCTCCTCGGCTTTGGAAGCCTCTACAGCCTCTATATATACAAGTACCGCTCTGACCACTCGCCTGAATAGACGTAGCCAGACCAGTGGAACTCCAACTATGAACTCCTGCATGGCAGTCGAGATATGCTCTATCCGCAAGGTAGGTACTCTTTGGGTCAGCCTGGCCAGCTTCCCCTCTAGAACCCTGATCAGTCCCGGGTCTTCGCGTATGACAGGACGAACAAACATGCGTGGGTGCCCTTCAGGGTGGACCGGTCCAATATCTGCATTTTGATACATTTATAGGATTAAGACTTGTACATATGTATATATCTATCATTTTAAAATTCATAAAAATTTGAAAAATGATCAAATTTAAAAATTATTTACCTAGCTCGCCCCATGCTCCTCCTGGAGGGAGGACAAGGTCTGGGTCACCTCGAAAGTCCATACCGGCATATGGAAACTACTCCAGTGCCGGTAGCTGTCGTTCCCACAAGGTATAGAAATCATCATCATATACACTATGTACTGTGTCTCCTCCTCCTTGATGGAGGAAGATGTCTCCCCACCTGCTTAGCCTCGGCTGATGTGGAGATATGACCTGTAGAGGTATGGCAGGGCTCAATGCTGGTACTCTCTCGAAAAAGAAGGCCACTAATATGCTTGCATAACCAAAGTTTTTCCGCCTTCCTCTCTTGCAATCGGACAATTGTCTCTTCATGATAGGGACAACTCCTGAGCACCAATCATAGAGAGCACCGCGGAAACAGTCAATTGCCAGCCTCATTTGGTTCCGTGTAGCCAAATGTAAAAAAGAGGATCCTGAAATCCTCACTATGGTGCTAGCAAGTACCTGTAGAGTAAAGTCACGGATATGTACAACAGGGACGCAACTCCGTCTCTTTTGAGTACCCGATGTGCAAAATACATCTATATAGTTTTGGACACTTAAGGGGTCACCGCCCCTGCCAGTGCACTCTAAGTTAACTGGTGCTCCTCGACGTGACAGACCGGTTATGAAATACATGTCCTCAGTGGTAATCTCCAAGGTTTCACCCTGTAGGTTGAACATCCCCAAGTGATGATCCCAATAATTTACCATGAACTCAAGTATGCAGACATTGTCCCGCATGGGTGATGTGCAAAAGAATTTTAGTAGCCCACTTGTTTGCAATGCATGTATAGTGGGTGCACTTTGGAGCGCTGCTTGGTTCATTATTTCATGTTCCCTTTCCCTCCATTCCAGAACCATCTTTTCACCTAGCAAAAAAAGTAATTTGATTCAGTAATTCCATATAAAAATTCAAATTTTTTTGACTATTTTTAGCTTTTTGTCCTTCACGCAGCACACGCGACTGTCTATTTAGACATGTCGCGTACTGTACGCGACTGTCTATATAGGAAAATCACGTACATAATGCGTGTACACGAGTCTTCACCCTGTCAACCCATGTACACGTCGTTCCATCTTTAGGATGACTTTAATAATGGAATTAAGACTCAAAATTCATAATTTCTTGGATCAAAATGAAGAGCTCAGGGTGTAGGCTTACCTGCAACTTGCGGAATTCGATTTCGTCGGTTCAAATGTCCACAATGATCGAACAAAGGTAGAAGGACAAACTTGCTTTTTATGGCTCAAAGTTTCAAATGGTGAGTTTTGTTTTGATTTTCAACTATTTATAGAAATTATATTTTTTTAAGTGGGTCTTTTTCTATAGTTTGAAAATTCATTCAACTAATACCTTATTTCTTTGTGCTTGGGAATAGGTTTTTCACTATTATAAAGTGTTGTTGCTCCAATAGGGTGGTTTTGTTATTTCCAATACATTTTTGGCACCTTTATTCAATCCACATTAACCTTAGCAAACAACCTTTTGCCACGGACTATGGTATTATTAACCATTAGTTCCCTGTTTTTTTACCATTGTTCTTTCGTGGATAGGACCCTTTTTCATGAGTATCCTTTTTCTAAGCCTATGTTGTCCTTTGGTGCTCATACCGCAACTGTTTCAGGTTTAGGGGTATCCTCTTAGCTATTTTTCACACCAAATAGAGCTTCTTTTGAATCTCTTTTTACAAGCTATCCCTTTATAGGACTCCCCGCCCTTATGGAGTTTATTTAGGCCCAGGTCTGACTCCTTCAAAATAGACTTGACTACCGAGTTAACTCGTCTGTGCAAGATCGTTAAGAATATGTGAACGGGCATCCGCATTGGTGGTAGGTTATCTCTTTCTCGGACCATGCGGAATAATACAAGAAAGGATCGCTCTCTTTTCTTTTTTGAATTGAGAAGAGTATTCTTAGGTATAGGTTTATCACTTTTCCGGACCTGAGGGACTAAATTTACGGAAAAGGAACACCCGGTTTGAGCTTAGTTTTCTCTTTTTCATGCTCTGGACCTAAACATGAAAAAGATTCAGAGTGTACTTTGTGTCTTTGTCATGCTAGTTAAACACTTAAGAACAAAGCAACGAGTTTATTGTTGTAAGCCCCATTTCTCGTAACCAAATGGATCTTTGCGCGTGATCTTGCTTTCCTTCACACTCATAAAACTCAAGCTATTTTATGTTGTTTTGGAAGGAGCATTGGGTAGGTGGTAATTTAACCTTTTTCGGACCTCCCTGAGTAAGTACGAAAAAGGTTCACCTTTTCTTCTATGGAAGTTAAGAGAGTTCTTCTATGGTATGTTTTTTACTTTTTCGGCCTTAGGAGACTAAATTGGACGAGAAAGGACCCCCTTGGAGTCTTCTTTGGAGTTTTCAGACTCTCTAAATGTGAAAACACCAACTGAGCATGTACTAGTTCGGGCTCATTAAATCCATGAATCAGTGACACTATCAAGCATTATTTTCCCGTCTCTTCAAGCTTGTTAAAAAATGAAGAGGGATCCGAGTTAACTTTCCTTGACTCGTTAAAATTTAACAGGGAAGGTAAGGAAGAAGTTTTCTCTTGTTTTCAGTAATGGCAACATGTCCTCCTTGAACATAGCACTCTTTGTTTTTTCTGATATCCATGTTTCAGTGATTACTTTTTCGTTCAGCTATTACTTTGAGTTTCTTACTCCTCCTCTTGTCTGTTATACCTGGGGAATCTGATCATGTCTCCTACATGACAGATAGGTCTAGTTGTTCTATCTATAAGTTAAACGTTGCCTTGGGTCATCTCTGTGTTGTGCTCATTGTTCAAGGACTTTACCCAATGTCTACTCTATAGCCTGATCCCATCATTGTTATATCTGTTATCTATTATGTCTCCCTTCTTTTGCCCAGTTCCTAGTCACTCTTGTGATCCATTGGAGGATCTATTGCCTTCCTTATCACAGCATGTTTCCGTTTCAATACTTCCTGATGACGAAGACCTAGAGTTTTGACGTTTGTACCTCAGGATTCACTTTCATCATTGGTGAATTCCTTTGCTTCAATTGTCGATTATCACCTATTGATTGACAAATTGTTGAATCCTTTCCATGTTCGACTTCAGCTTACCCTTATTCACATGGCTTGGATTGTACTGGTTCTTTGGGATCCTTTATGAAGACCTTAGTTCCTCATCTATGGACTAAGTTGCGCAAGATTATGTTCTATTCCTATACATAGCTTCCATATCTTTGAAGACTTGTCATTATTGTATATTGTGGCTTCGATCCACCTTTGTAATATACGTGGTTTCATACCTGTATCATATGATGTACTCAAATATTGTAAAAGAGCTAGTGTTCCAGTAAATTGAACATAGCATCCTCAGATATAACTTTGTATATGACATTATTATGTATTTGTTTCAGGCACTCTCTCTGCTCCATTGGATTTCTGATTTCTCCAAAGATAAAGACTATAATGTATTTCGGCCATCGCTTACCTCTGACCTCACACATTAGGGGGCATCTGTTATCCCCTTGAATGGCACCTCTCCGTCCGAGTGCCGACATTCGCTATGTTGGCACACAAAAGGACATTTATGGATTGAGGGTTACCCAAAACACTATAGATGGGCTTATTAAGAACTACATTTATCATCCATCCAGCTGGTTATTTTTACCTTTTAAATATGTCAAGTCCTGTACGCGACTCTTCTTATATGAAACTCGCGTGTTGTACGCGGGTTACCCTTAGAGCAACTCTCATGTCATACTTGAGTTGCCAGTATTGATACCCGCATACACCTTCCTTTGACATTTAAAATAAAAACTCGCGATTACTTGAGATTAGTTAAGCACTTAACCTTAATCACCTTAACTATCTCAACCTCCTCAACCTTCGAAACTGCCTTTTTTCACCAAGTATAAATACAGGCCTTGGGGAGGGTGTTAATCACATACACTTGGAGAGAAAAGTTATGCTGGTGGAGTTTATGCAGAAGTCTTTGGAGCAGTGGAACTCAGAATCCTTTGGTTGCAGAGGAGTCCTTGTCTCAGGCGTTGGGTTGTAATCTGAACTCTTTCATTATTGTTAATAAAGAGAATCCTTCTTCCATATGTGTCTTGAATGTCTCTCATATATTGTGGTTTGATAAATATTTATGTTTCAACACTCTGTATATGATTTATCTAACTTGTTTATATATATGTATCATCTTGTATTTGGAGGATTGACTCTTGACAGGTGAAGGAGAATCATCCCTGAAGGATTTGGAGGAGAAGCAGAGCGGAAGAGGACAAGCTAGGATCAACCGTTGTGTATCGGGTGAGTCTTTTCTATCCTCCTATTTCCTTTACTGCACTCTAGAGTCAATTTCCTGCAAGTTTCATGAGTATGTTGGTAACCCCAGACCTTCGGTTATAAGGTGTTTATTCCTGTACAACAGATCCCCACATGAAGCACAATGTTACTCAATTGGAAGAAAAAAATGAACCAGTGAATTCTGTGTTGGGAAATTATCTAATTGAGCTAGAACCGGGAAACTACCAAGTGGAAGAAGCTAGCAGTACACCAGACACCCAGCCCGATCTCCTTCGATTTTAACGGGATGATGAGATTGATTGTAAAATAGTAGATGTAGTTTTTATTCAAGTACAATAGGATTAGATAATGGGTAGGCCTTTTCAGTCAAGCCTAGCCCCTCAGCTTACAAGTTTCCAGATTTATAGGGGTGGGCAGAGAACTGACCAGTTAGTGGTTTAGTTCTCAAACTTTATTTTTCTTGATTTTTATTTCTTGATTATCTTGTACATAAATAAACAGATTTGGTTGTTCATTTTTTATTTATTTTATTTCTGTTTGTTTTTAGTTAGATTTTGATTGATTTCAATAAAAGAAGCAAACTTTTTGTTACATGGAGAGCATCAAAATTATGGATTAACTAAAATCCTTGGTTATAAGACTGTGTACTATTGATTTATCTGAAAGAATTTCTTCTAGTTTAGCAGTTTTCCTAAATGGCTATGAACACATTGAATTCCTACTTAATCCTTGTAAAATAAATCAGGATCAAATGGTCTGGAATACTATTTCGAGTTTCCATCCATCTCACATTTAATAATGTCTTAGGGGGTGACAGCAAAAGACCCATGGAAAGGAAGCAGGGTAAACAATATATTATATATAAATGATCCCATGCCAAGAATTGAAAGCCAAAAGGCAAATAAGAGTAAAAAATCTCCTAAGAAAACAATATGTATCAAAACAAAGTACCGAACCATATGAGTACAAAATTGCCAAAGTTCTTCTCCGTCCGTGAGCTGAAAATTAAATACATCTCTCACACAAAAGGACACTATGGATAGAGGAGCCTGAATAAAAATTCAGAAAGAAAGGCATGCAGGGGGACTCAAAAAGGACAAAAAATTCCAAAAGCACAAAAGTGCAAAATGGCATGGGAATGAGGAACAAACGAATATTTCTGTTTACCATATGTTACAATCCTGTGGTGTCCAAGCTGGGAGCTACCCGGAGACAGAGGTAAAAAATGAAACTCATATTCCTGGCCTCAAAAGAGTTATCTTGACTTTGAAATCTTGGTTTCCATTTTCCTAAATTGGACTATCATCAATGATTAAAAGTACATACATTTGCCATTTGGGAAATCCAGACATCTAGAATAATTCAACATGTTGGTTTTATTGTCAAACAATCTGTTACTTAAGGAAGAAATTGTTTAGAGATCTAGGTTCACCAGGTAGTCGCCAATTGTTGCAGCTGCAACTATTTTCCCAAATTTTAAAAAAAAATTGGACCCTCCTTTTTGATTTTATCTTGCCTGGATTTATTTGGTTTCTTGAACTCTATTTTTCCTCTGCTACAAACTTGGATTTTCTTGAGTTTGAATTGAGGTCAACTGTTTCGAAAGTTGGATGATCTAAATTTGCCTTTGTCTAGCCAAAGCTTTTGATTATGGAGTTTGTTTATTGTTTAACATTTCCTCTCTCGATGGTTTTGTTTCATCACTATTGAAGGTCAGTTGAAGTTTGAGTCGGAACTTTAGTTCTCTATACTGTCGCTGTTTCAGAGGTTAAACGAACTAATTTTAACGCTGCCCAGCCGAAGGTCTTTTGAGCACTTAACGCTTTGTTTTTGTTTCTTTTCGCTATCGGAATGGTGTTTGACTATTGATCTAAAGGCTAGTCTTTTGCGTTGCCGACACGGTGGCAGCATTGAGCTCACCATTGCTGATACTTAGTCATTAAAGCTCCCGATCGCCGACGGTTTTATGATCCGAAAGTCGTAGTCAGTCTGTCTCGCACCGTTGCAGCTACGTAGTTAACTATCTCGTCGATGATTAGTGTTTTAAAGTCCCCACGCAGTATTAAATAGTGATTCTGTTTTCTGATATGTGACTTCAGTGGAATTTAGTGCTTTATACCATCGACATTGCGGAAACCTTCAGCTTTGTCTCACCGATATTGTGGATTATCTTGTGTCTTGAGCCGCCGATACGTAACCTTTATAACCTCTGATTGCCGAAATTTTCATTTGATCAAGGAAGCCATAGTTTTTATGTCTTCTGTCATTGAGGCTCCTTAGTGAACTAATCGTACGATGTTATAGTAGTTTCGACCATCGATTGAGGTTTTTCCCGCTGTCTTTTTCACCGGGAGGTCTATATATTGGGACGGGGTCTTAATTTATTTTTTATCCTTGTAAAAAACTCACATTTTCTCTGTCCTTGTCAAGTCGAACTGTACCAACGTGCTTAGTTGTCGGGATTTCGTTCGTTTGGAGTGTTGCTGTGGAAGTTTTAGACCATCCCGTCGACTGCACAACTTGCTTGCCAGGTAGGCCAACCATGGTTTCTCCTTCCTCTTGATTTTATTGGTCATTTTGGGAACTAGGGTCTTCCCCTGGTTAGATTTTCCCATCATTGTGTAGTTAGCTGTCTAAAATGAATTTTTATCCTTAGGGTGTGAGGTATCAATTAGATTGACAGTTTTGGTGGTGGGGGTTTTTCTTGAGCTTGTTTTTGAGCCGTTATGGAAGCTCGATCCCGATCCGAAGGTTTAGGTAGTTGGTGCAGACAAGCGTTACGCTTTCTGCACCAACTTTTGTGGGGTTGTTTATGGCCGTCCGGGGGGAGTTTTCATTTTTCTTAGGCTCTCACCCTAGTTTTGAGGAATGACGAGGGGTTTTCAACATTTTGGTTGAGCTGGGATTTCCGCATTTTTAATTACAATTGAGAGTGTGGTTCTTGTGATAAAATAATTAGAGAATTTTAAACCCAGCTGCAGAAGTTCCTTTTTCCTTGTCATTTTCTGTCACACATTAACGTTCTATATAGTTTATTTGTGAAAATGCATATGTATGAGGTAAATAGTTTTATACAGTTCATTTTTATTTTTAACACTAGCTAAAAGCTCCAATGGTCTAAGAACATACTGTGTTTGTTGCTAGGGTAACCATGGCAAAGGAGATATGTCTAAAAGACAAAAGAAGAAGGCTCCTGTTACAGAGGGAGAACCAGATGTGGAAATCATCACCAAGGTGGAATACATTTATGAAGATACCAGAGCCACCACTGGAGTAGAGCCAGATTACAAGTGGGGTGAAATATATCGCATGATTGCAAATCAAAATGTGCCTAATGCAGGGTTCGAAGAATTGACTATATATGCAAACATCGAGAAATCTGCTCTGATGAAGGTAGCCACTAGACCTGAGTTGTTCCCATGCTCTGAGGTGATCGGCTAGATTCTGCCTAGGGTAGATGTAACTACAATGATCTTGGAGAATACTTCCAAACAGGGATATGCTGCATACAGTCCTGCTTATGTCTCAATGGAATATCACATGCCTCCTGCTCAAATCTACTTAACTGAAAGTTGGTTGAAAGAGATAAATTTGGACTTGGTCAAAACAGTCAAAAGAATGATGATACCAGGGAAGAAATTTCGAACCAGGCCATCAGGGGAATATGAAATAGCCACTCTCAGGACCCCTTACAGATTTATAGCACTGATGTTGAACAGATTTTTTGGGAGGGCTCATGAAAAAAGCTTCAAATTGGGATGGATACCAATCATTTTCTATGTGGCCACTCAGGGGACCATATTCAACTGAGAAAACATAGTGTCCAATAGCCTCTCAGCATGCATATCTTCAGCTTTGGGAGGGGTGTCACAGAAGAAGTCAGAGTTCTACATGAGCTCTATCTTAGTGGACTGTATATTATGTACCCAGACATTTCCAGCCTTAAGGTGTAATTGGGATAGGGGCAGGACCCCTGTATACACTACATACAAATTATTTTGGGCACACAAATACTATAGCCACTACAAACAGATATGTGAACATTTCATTATGCCTTTGTACACTTTGATTTTCTTGATTGAATGCAACTGCATGTCAGAGGAAGCATTCAAAGTTATTGAAGAATATGGAAATTATTATTTGACTGAAGAGGGGATGTATATCAGAATGTATGGTGGCTCTAGGGCACCTTCTCTACTCCCCAAATATACCACTGATTATGTGTTACATAAAGAAGCAATCAGGAAAGTATACATTGATGGTGTTGGAAGTTTCTTGTTTGAGCATAAGAAGACAGCATATCCTGCCATACCTTTCTGGCTGGGGAGTTATAAATTTTCAAAGGTCAAACAAACTGCAGAATTCGTGAAAGAGCTGGAGCAATTTCATTTTGGTGAGATAAAATTCCACAGGAATGACTCCCAAAATAAGGTTGCAGAACATGGCAAGGAGACAAATGTTCATTTTGAATACACAAATTTCTGGGACAAGGATGAAGAAATCTTCAGAAATGCAAAGAATATGACTGCATTAAAGAATGGATTTAAACACAAAATCACTGTTGTGGGTGGAAAGGGCAAAACCACACAGAAGAAAGTTGAAGAAGAAGAAGCCAAAAAGAGGGAAGAGGATGCTAGGAGGATAGCACAAGAGGCATAAAATTGGCTAAAGAATGAAGAAGAAGAAAGAAAGAGAGCTGTAGAGGAAGCAACAAAGAAGGAGGAGGAGGAAAGAAAGAAGCAAGAAGATGCAAAGATAAAGAAAAAACAAGAAGAAACTGAAGGTTTAAGATTGACAGGATCTAAAACAGATAAGAAGACTACTAACCCAATAGATACACAAGGGTCACATGAGGATGCAGACATAGGGCATGGACAAGATCATCCTGATCCTCAAGAGCATGCTACAACTTCTGGCAGCACTCAAGAATAAGTGGTGTTTTCTGGAATGAATTTGATACCTTTCATGCGGAAAGAAGGAGAAGAGGTCCCTGATTTCAGCACTATCTTCTATGACAAGGAGAAGAAAAGGATTGTCAAAAGAACCGAAAAAGGTTGAAACAGGAGGACAATCAGGTAAGATGATAACTGATAAAACTTTGGTGTATGGCACAGATGCAGATTTGAGATTGACATTAAGAGCTAGGGTGGCATTAACCCAAGCTATAGAAGATAATGTAGATAGACTGATGACGGATCTGGAGCAATCAAGAAAGAACGCAGCTCAGTTAAAAGAAACATTGAAGAAAGAAAGAGATGAAGGCCACAAGCTGAAGAGAAAATTTGAGGACATGCAAAATGAAGTGAAGACTTCAAAGGTATATCTCCAGACTCTGCAGGCAAATAAGATGACTTTAGAAGTTGTTGTAGAGAAAAATACTCAGAACAACTTGGCAGAATTACAGAAACTGCAGTTAGAGCTTCAAGTGCTAAAAACTGAGAAGACTGAGCTTCAAGTATCATACGAGACTCTAAGTTCAAATAAGGTCCAGTTGCAAAACAAGGTAATTGAGCTAGAATTAGAGAAGGTTGCCACTGAAGAGAGAGGGAAACAATGCCAAATGCAGATAACAGCTTTGGAGGGACATAATGCTTCATTGACATCATCACTGAAAGATGCTATGGAACAAAAGATGGATGTCCAACCTTTGAAAGAATATGTTCTAGCCCAGAGGAAGAAAATCCACCAACTACAAGTATGCATTGAGGAAGAAAGGTGTAAGATTGTACATATAGATAGCAGATTAGAAGAAATATTGGACACCACTTCATACTTTGTAGACAGATCTCAAGATATTTTGGAGATCCTGATTGGAAGGATAGTGTGGATATAGACAAATGAGGAAACCCCTACGGAGCTACCAGCTAAAGATCGACATAGTTTAAAGCAGGATTATGACTTATTGGAGTTTGCAATAAATAATGCGGAAGAATTCAAGAAGATTGTAAAGAAAACAAAAGGATTATGTGCTGAATACTACAGAAGAATGGTTGTCACATTCAATAGATGTCAGGTTACTGCAGATAAAATACTGGGTGTGATACCAAAACATGAGTTATTCATAGAACAACTACAAAACATGTATCAGGAAGATGAGCAAAAGATCCAACAAGTTAAGGATCTAGATGAACAAATTCTGAAGAATGCAATAGCTCATGCAGTAGTAAGCATCCACCTACTTAAAGATTAGCTACGCTTGAGTCCAGCGAGAATATAAGTGGTTAAGAATCAGACTGCAAAGTATGAGATCAACATCCATTTTATTGAACCCTCAGATTTTGAAAACATAGCAGCAGAGGCCCAGGTGTGGAAAACGTTCATAAATGACCAAGCGGGGCCCTCTTCATAAAGTGTTCTATTAATTTTTGTTTTAAATGTAATATATTGTATAAATTATGAGCACTCACTACAGGACAAATTTTGGGATTGAAACGTTGGAGAAGCCCAAAAGTCATTTGGGGGAAACCCAGAGGTTTTGCTTTTCTTGCATAAATATAGGAGATTTAGATGTAGGAAGGGACTTTTTCCCAGATATATTTGTGAGAGTATGTTGTAAGAAGAACTATTTCCTTTTGCAATAAAGAATTACAAGTTTCCTGTTGGAGAAATCTTGGTGGGATCTGCTGAATGTGAACTATTTCATTTTCAGCTTATGTCCATTAACTGTGATATCGTTCTAACTCTTTGAACCTATGTTGTTGTTATGAATGCGCTCTAGTTTTTTCTATGAAATTTCCACTGTGAGTAATGAAGGATTTTCATAAACAATAAGCTATCTTGTTGTTCATTTATCTATTAATGTTCATGTGTTTTGAAATAAGTAACAGCTATCTGTGATTTTTCTTAATGCATGCGTAGAAATACATTACTCATTGATAAATGATAATATTTCTCCCTAGGGATAGGTTAAATAGTTAGTTTTAGTTTCTTGCTGTGTGTGATTTAGATGCGAGAGAGTTAAGACGAGAGGTAAGAACTTGCGCATCACATTGTGACCGCTCCTCGTATTCTCTATCCATCTGCATTTTTAGATAGGCACTTACACATCATACTTAAATTCAAAAACTAAAATATACACAGTGGACCGGGCCGTAACCGGTAAAACCTTTTATTTTGTTACTTGACCTATGGTAGTCGGACCGTAAACCAGACGGATTCCCCACACCAAGAAGTAGCGGGCTAGTTGGGAACATTTACTGGGGAGAATCCCTAACTATTGTTACCTACGATTTTTTAGGCCTCAACAAGTCCCTATCCGTATATGTCATCAAATGTGAAGGATTTACGAAGGAATCATTAAATAAAAATGAAAAGAAAATGTAGGTTGTTTCTATGTATATGCTTAATAACAAGCTCTAGATAGGAAATTTGACAAGAGTAGGCATATTTAGTTAGATATTATATAACAAAGCAATAGTGATATAATAGAGGAATTAGACGAGAAAGTGAGGATTATGTGAGACAACGTCCATTTCCTTAGTTTTATTTGTATAAATAAAGCATATAATGCATGGAAGATTATTGAAAGGAACTTAGGGATATAATTTTGTTGTTGTTGTTCAACTATGAAAGGAAGATGATCCAAGAGGATCCAGGAAGGCCAAATTTTCAAAGTCCTCCAATATCAGCAAAACCAGAGCCGTATCGAAGGGCTCATCGAGATGATTCCAACGGCGTTCATTTCACCTCAAATGGACTCTGTATGAGAAAGTTATCACGTTATGTTCTATGAGGTCAACATGCAAAATTGGCAAAAAGAGGTGCCACGTGGCACCATTGACAGGGTGACACATGGCATCCATACTGTACAAACATGATGACATGGCACCACTAATAGGGTGACATGTGGAATCCGTACAATACAAACGGATGACGTGGAAGTTGTACGGATAGACAGGTGGCAGTACGGTCCAATCAGGATGCGACACGTGTCATGTACGAATGATGAGGTGGAAATCCAGTCAGATATACAGACCAATCCGAATGCGATACGTGTCAGTACAGAGGTGACTGCGTAACTTAGTTGGCAGTACGACAGATGAGTTGGCAGTTGACTGGGCGTTGAGGTGGACCAATCCAAATGCGACACGTGTCATGTATGGGCGTTGAGGTGGACCAATCCAGAACTGCCACGTGGCAGCACCAGATTGGCCAATATTGATTGAAGCTCACCAAAATGTTGCTGCTCCGCCGGTTTCGAACTCTTGACCTCCCATACCTTGTCTCTACGCCTTTACTAACTGCGCTTGTAGTGTTCTTTGGATAATGTATCGAAATAATATTATTTAAAGTGGCATTTCGAGCACCAAAGGAGCCGGGGCTTAGCCCCGACCTTAGTTATGCCTCCAGCGTGACCGAGAGCTCCAACCAGCACGGGAGCCCGTGCTCTATTTCAGCACATGTCGAATTATAAACTATATAAAATGGGTTATAAGTGGGTCTAAAAACAAGTTACGTTATAAAAAATTTGTTTAAAAAGAAAACCATATTGTGGGTTCAATGAACCATGTGGTTTTGGGGGAAAAGAATTTTATTGTAATATTCTAAAAATATAAAATGTGGTTGGCATAGTTGTAACTATGTCAACTACATAATTTAAGAAGAGCCTAACCAAGTGTGGGGAGTTGGAACCATATGCCTTCTTGGGCAAAATTTGTTGTAACTAAAGAATCATGAGGAGAATGTGGAGTGGGGCAAGCCAAGCCTATATAAACCCACTTAATTTCCATTTACAGGGCATGCTTTGGAGTGGAGACTTTGTAGCTAAAGGAGAGAGGGGAGATTGCATAGCTCTGTAGGAGGAAGGTACGAGTGTTTATACTTGTTTTACACCGTCTTCAGGCTTCGGAGTTGCTGGAAGCAGTCTTGTTGTGTTTTGGGTAGCGGTTCTCTTCCTGACCATTGTCGCCAAGGTATCATTGTATCATTGCCATGTATTTTGCCTTATGG
>LPNX010065704.1:0-25677 GCA_001517045.1 Pseudotsuga menziesii | reverse complement strand
ATATATATTTTAATTTTTCCTACTTTTTGAAATATTTTTTTAAATGCATATTTCTAATTAAAAACCATCTCATCTTCACTAAAATATTTTTTAAATGAATTGTTTTTTTATTGTGGCGTATTCTCTAAGTATTTATTGCACTTTGTGTGGAATTCGTGCTAAAACATGTTGTCATGATAAAGTAATATAAATTTATACAATAACAATATTTCCATGTAAATTTATGCAATAAGAGTATTCCTTGGGTATTTGAAAAACAAATATTGTAAAGGGTTATATTCTATTTTTTGCCACCAAAAAATCAATTGAAAACATATAAAGTCTACAAATGGTATAATCTATGTCATTCAAAATCGCGTTCTATGTGATCGCTAAGGTTTCCTCTACCTTCCATGAGGGTGGGGTTGGGGGTTGGTCATATTGTTGAAATATTGTAACTTTGAAGAATATTCTATATGTATCTTTTTGTGGTCCTCGATGGTCCTACCGGGAGAACCACTTGTATTACATTGTACCCCGATGCTCCTAATTGGAAGAACTAATAAGAGTCATGAGGTAGTCCCCTCTAATTGTAAAGGTGGGTCATTAGCACCCCAGTATGGTTACTTGAGCCTACATGTGTAACTCGAGCCTACATGATTTAACTCGAGCCTACATGTCAAATGAGTTAACTTAAGTGAATGGATGAATATAAATAGAGGTGTAGTGCTCCTCATTTGAGACACACACACTCTCACTTGTGTAGCGCATTAGTGGAGAAGAGAAGAGTAGCTGGAGAAGGAGGAGGATCAGGCTTTGATCTCCTTGTTGGTTTTACCTTTTATCTTTTTGGGGCATCTATATTGAGGAATATTTTGCTAGGTTTTTCCCTTTCGGTTTTTCCCAGGATAAATCTTTGTGTTCCTTTTGTATGGTTGTGCTTGTTTATCTTTCAGTGATCCTATTTATATGCTTTTGTTATGAATTCAAAATGAAATAGTAATGATCTAGCTTAGCATATGAAAATTTAACATGGTATCAGAGCCACCCTAAAAGAAGGCATTGCATAACTACAGAAGCTAGGGCTTGTTGATTTTTGGGTCTCTATCCACAATCGATCAGCAAAAGAAGGCTAGACCGACTCTCCATTAAAGGGCGCATCTTTCTGTCGAAGCGGAATTCGATTCCGAGCATTTTCAGTTTTGGTGTGGCAAATTAGGGCTTTCTATAGAAGAGGAATTTTTGAGTGAGCCCGGCATAGGATTTGTTTCTTCATCAAAATCGAATTTTAGAGACCTGGATCAAGAAATTTGGTTGGATGAAACTCCAGGAAAGTCAAACCCTAGTTTGACCCCGAGCTAGAAAAACCCTAAATACTAAAAATGCTAAGTTTTGGTAGATTCACTATATCCTGCAATTGGAGAAGGCTCAGGAGTCAAAAATTGTAGAGATCGAAGATAAAATCCTGATGTACACTGTTTCCAAACTTCAGCCTTAGATTCGCTATATTCTGGGAGATATGATCACTCCAAGTTAGGGTTCCATCCTCTTCCAGAATTCATCCCTAAACAGGACGACTGGGGAGAATTGCTGTATATTGGGCTACAGAGGTCCAAATGGAATTCTTGAAGATGTTCTAGAAAGAGCATGTACTTTAATTTCTGTGGTCAGAAGTTCAAAACCAGAAGATGAAACAGTCACATGTGGCATGCCATACAACGTCGCTATTATGAACAATCCTGTAACAGGTCATCTTGGGAAAAGGATCATAAATCCCAATTGGTGAAACAAATTCTGATGAAACCTATGGTTTTGGATCAGGGACATGCGAGGTTACCTAAGTGAAAAATTACAGACATAGAGGAGCATTAATTTTGGAGATATCACAGAAACAGTGACAGGCATTTCTGCAGAAGAAATTGGAAAACTAGGGCTTCCTGTTCTGGGAGCTTCCCTCTACGGTTTTCAGAAAAGGAGTACATTGGACAGCTCCATTTGAAGAGATCTATATTTATATCCAATCAGATCTAAAAGATTCCAATTTTTGAAAATTAGGGTTTCTCTGACAAACCCTAGATCAGCTAGCTCCGGAAGCATGACAGACACCTCAAATCGGTAAGATCTAATCTTTTGCTATTTGCATTTGAGGTTCTCATTTCAAAGTGATTTATCACATCAGCTTGATGAATTTGACAACTTCCAAGCATGGAAGTATTTGATCTCTCTGAAGAAAATGAATTAGACACCTACATGAGTAGAGAGGTTCCAGAGGGAGATGAGGCTCAAAGCCTTACACCAGAAGAACTTGGTCAAGGCCAAGGAGATCATTGTTGATTCAGTCACGGATCAACTTGTACCACAATTGTCTTCCCTAAAGACACCGAAAGAGATGTTTGATTCCTTGACCAAGCTATTTGAAGTAAATAACATACATTGGAATATGACCTTAAGAAACAAATTGAAGAGGTAAAAGAAGAAGTGAAGAAGGTAGAAGTGGTGATAGCCACCTTGAATGGCCTCCCAGGATCGTGGGATTCATTCATGCGAAGAATGTATGCCAGAAGGAAGTGATTACTTTCAGCTCAACTCATAAGAAGAGAAGAAGAAGATGGGAGAAATTGAAGATCAAGCTCTCACCATTCAAAGAAGATCCCTCATGCGATGAGGAATATGAAGAACTCAATTCTTAAAGAACCTCTTATTCATCTTATCATTTGGATAAGAAATGATGATTTAATGAAGAAGATGATAAAGCAGAATGATCAAGATGGAGTCTACCCATGAAACAAATAAAAGATAAGTATTCAATTGTCATTTCATGATATTGTTTTGTTATAGATTTGATTATATTCAATTGATGTGTTATGCATGATATATTTTTTGCATTAATGATTGTATACTGCTAATATGCATGTGATGGGTAAGTAGCTCATGGTGCTATACAACTCTCCATTGCTACTTATATAGAATGAAGCCTCCTTGCTGACATATTGGATTAGTGCACAATCTCAATAATGTCATGATAGAGATGGAAGGCATCTAGAAAGTTTCTGCGAGATATGGATGAATGCTGTATTGACTAAACAGCTGCATGATGCATAAGAATTTGTCGTTATGCATATGTTTTATGAAATAGTTCTAACCATGCAGTTGGTGCATTTTAATTGTAGGAAAGTTCCTGTACAACCTCCTACAAGAAGGATGAGATTGTTCTGAAGAACAAGTGATGACAATTCAAAATTCACTGCAATAAAATCTGAAGCTCCCAGCGTCAGAGACACCATGATGGAAGAAAGAGCTTCAGAGAGCGGTTGATCCACCTCGAAGGATGAATACCACCATGGGTATGAGAGATAACTCAAGATGAAGAAAATAATGCTATGAAAGAAGCTATGATCAAAGAATAACAGTTGATCATGGGGAATGATGTATATGATATGATTTCGAGACATAAAGGGAAGTACATAGTATCCTCCATATGGATCTCCAAGAACAAGTGTACAAAGCAAGGTTCATGATTTGCCTAAGAAAGAATAGACTATGACATTACATACTCTATTGACCAGTATATATCAAGCATAGAACCACCTGTATAGAATGAAGAGGGAAGATGATACTCCACTTCAGTGGGAGTGACTACAGAAGATATTTGAGTTCGACATGGTACGACATGATGGATAGCTTCGTGATGGATTGAGACTTTACCAAGAATAAAGTGGGTTCCAACCTTCAAGGTTGAATGTAGAAGACTAGGATATGTTGATGACCTGACAAGACGAACTCATGGAAGATGTTATGATGAAAGAATAATAGAATGATGTTTGGGATATAGTACTCAAACCAGAAAGCAAGAATGTGGTATCTTCCAAATGGATTTGCAAGATAAAATATGTTGCTGATAGAAGTAAGGAAAGACTTGTGGCTAGAGGTTTCTATCAGAAAGAGGGAATTAATTCTGAAGAGACACTTACTCCAGGGAGTAAGGTACACTTCCTTCATAACTATCATGGTAGGTTCTTCCATGATGAAGTAAAGACAAGCCTTCCTTAATGGAATGATTGAGGAAGAGTTTTACATCGAATAGTCACAAGGAATTGAAGTTGAAGACAGATGGACTCACATATGCAAGTTGAAGAAGGCCCTCTATGGCCTGAAGCAAGCTCCCAGAGCTTGGTATGGAAGAATAAATAGTTTCCTGACGAGCATGATATTTTCCAAGAGTAAAGTCGATCCTAACCTTTACTACAAGGTTGTAGAAGATGAACCTGTCATCCTGTTATTATATGTGGATGACTTATTCTTGACATGGAATGAGAAATAGATCATGGAAAGCAAGAAGAAACTAGCAGAAGAATTTGAGATGAAAGACCTTGGGTTAATGCATGGCAAAGTTCAGAAAGAACATTTCTCAACCAGGGAAAGTATGTGGTAGAGATATTGAAGAGATTCAATATGTTGGAATGCAAAGCCATGGCCACACCCATGGACTCCAACCTGAAGCTGTTAGCTGATGACTCATTACAGACAGATCATTGGGTCATTGATGTACATATCAAATACCAGACCAGACATTTGTTTTGCTGTGAACACCTTAAGTCAATATCTTGTTCAACCAAGATGGGTTCACCTAGTAGCTGCAAAACATGTGATGAGATATCTGAAAGGGACTATAGACTTTGGTCTATAATATGATGGAAACCATAACTACAAATTGTATGGCTATAAAGATGTAGATTGAGCTGGAAGTATCTCAGACAGGAAAAGCACATCAGGTAGATGCTTTTGGGTCTGTTATGAGTTCATGGTTTAACAGGAAATAGTCCAGTGTTTCTCCTAGCACGGCTGAAGCAGAATACATAGCAGATTGCTCTGCTAAGTTGTGAGGCCATATGACTTCAGAAGCTGATATCAGGTCTCTTTGACCTGAAGATGGATACTACAATGATTCTATGTGATAACCAGAGTTGTGATGACAGAGAACCCTGTGTTCCGTTGTAACACATAGAAATCCGGTATTTCTACATACGAGATAAGATGTAGATGATGATGCTTTCAGTATTTCTATACTAAAGATATAGATGATGATGCTTTCAGTATTCACATACTGGAGATACAAATGGTGATAGTTCAGTATTCACATACTGAAGATGTAGATGATGATGGTTTAGATGATGATGTATTGACGAAGCCTTTGTCTCGAGTAAAGTTCGAACACTTTTGAGACAAGTTTGGTGTTGTTCGGAAAGACCTTCATTGAGAGGGGGAGTAGTGACATTGCAGTGGGATTGTATCATCCCTGGGCACTTGCCCTAAAGTGATTTGGAGACCTCGGTCCTCGAGAATGAAGAGGGATCATATCATCCCTGGGAACTTTCCCTAAAGTGATCCGGTGACCTCGGTCTTCGAGAATGAAGAGGGATTGTATCATCTCGAGACATCTATCCATAAGTGTTCCGGTGACCTCGGTCCTCGATAATGAAGAGGGATTGTATCATCCGGGGACATCTGTCCATAATAGATCTGTTGACCTCGGTCCTCGAGAATGTGGTAGGATTGCATCATCCTTGGACATCGTCCTAATGTGATAGGGATTGATTCTCCCGTAATCAATCTGGTGGCTTCGGTCCTCAAGAATGTGGTAGGATTGCATCATCCTTGGACATAGTCCTAAAGTGATAGGGATTGATTCTCCCGTAATCAATATGGTGGCTTTGGTCCTCGAGAATGTGGTAGGATTGCATCGTCCTTGGACATAGTCCTAAAGTGATAGGGACTGATTCTCCCGTAATCAATCCGGTGGCTTCGGTCCTCGAGAATGTGGTAGGATTGCATTGTCCTTGGACATAGTCCTAAAGTGATAGGGACTGATTCTCCTATAATCAATCCAATGGCTTCGGTCCTCGAGAATGTGGTAGGATTGCATCGTCCTTGGACTTAGTACTAAAGTGATAGGGACTGATTCTCTCGTAATCAATCTGGTAACTTCAGTTGTCGAGAATGTGGCCGAGATTGTATCATCCCTGGACTTTAAGTCCAAAAGTGATCCAAAGACTTTTTGTCTTTGAGTTGTGGATTGCAGGTTGTTGTTGATGATGATGATGCCGTACTGATCGAAAGATCAGAGTATGATGATGATGATGTACTGATTGAAAGATCAGAGTATGATGACGTACTGATTGAAAGATCAGAGTATGATGATGACATACTGATCGAAAGTTCAGAGTATGATGATGATGACATATTGATCGAAAGATCAGAGTATGATGATGATGTTTTCTGATCGAAAGATCAGAGTATGTGGATGATGTTTTTGATCGAAAGATCAGAGTATGATGATGATGTTTCTGATCGAAATATCAGAGTATGATGATGATGTTTTTGATCGAAATATCAGAATGTGATGATGATTATGATCGACAGATCAGAATGCTGAAGAAGTTATTGCTGATCGAATAGTCAAAGTGCTGAAGATGTTGCTGATCAAAAGGTCCAAGTGCTGAAGATGTCGTTGCTAATTGAAAGATCAAAATGCTGAAGATGTTGCTGATGATGAAGACTGAAGATTGAAGATGAAGACTACATGATGTTGAAAAGCTTCCAATGATTTATAGATGTGTTACCCTACTGATGTTGATGATGTCCCCTATCTCTACTCTTGTTGTTGTTGATGTTGCTATAGAATACCCTTCTCGTTAAGGGGGAGTGTTGAAATATTGTAACTTTGAAGAATATTCTATATGTATCTTTTTGTGGTCCTCGATGGTCCTACCGGGAGAACCACTTGTATTACATTGTACCCCGATGCTCCTAATTGGAAGAACTAATAATATTCATAAGGTAGTCCCCTATAATTGTAAAGGTGGGTCATTAGCACCCCAGTGTGGTTACTTGAGCCTACATGTGTAACTCGAGCCTACATGATTTAACTCGAACCTACATGTCAAATGAGTTAACTTAAGTGAACGGATGAATATAAATAGAGGTGTAGTGCTCCTCATTTGAGACACACACACTCTCACTTGTGTAGCGCATTGGTGGAGAAGAGAAGAGTAGCTGGAGAAGGAGGAGGATCAGGGTTTGATCTCCTTGTTGGTTTTACCTTTTATCTTTTTGGGGCATCTATATTGAGGAAGCTTTTGCTGGGTTTTTCCCTTTCGGGTTTTCCCAGGATAAATCTTTGTGTTCCTTTTGTATGGTTGTGCTTGTCTATCTTTTAGTGATCCTGTTTATATGCTTTTGTTGTGAATTCAAAATGAAATACTAATGATCTATCTTAGCATATGAAAATTTAACACATATATGAACTTGATGGACAAAAAACCATTGAGTTTGGATGGGGATTAGGAGTCACCAATAACTAGAAGCCGAAGCTTTTGTTTTACAAGGCCTCACATAAATCAAGTGAATAGGGATTTGAAAAGTCATAGTGATCGGAGACTAAATGGTGGTCACTTGAGCCATGTAGCTTGTGCAAATGTTAAACTTAATATAATCGTCTAAAGAGTTGCCACCCAAAAGCTTAATCTTGAATCCATTTCCTACTTGTAGATTCTTTAAGGGAAAAATTCTACAATGAATCTCCACACCAATTATGGAACCAAAATGAATAAATGTTCATTATGAATAAATAAAGTGGGGTGTAGACTCACCTACACATGTGCCCCCCATTTCCATGACATTCTATGACTTCAACACGGGCAATCCTCTAAGGCACATATTCCATTATGACAATGATGTAGGGTAATCATGTTAATTGGTTTAACCACCTTATGACTTGCACATTATTCCCTCCTTATTTGAGCTCAAAAAACTATATTATCCTTGTTATGGCTATCACATGTGGGATTCATTGTATTGTGAGGGTATTGTTGCTCTCCTTTCCCAACATGGAAGGTGCCCTTATGGACTGAGATTTTAGAGCTGAGGTTGAATTTATATGACATTCTTATTCGTTCCTAATGGATTTGGTAGTGTTGAAAGCTTTGGAGATTGATTGAAACAATAGTAAGATAGACAAAGGCACAAAAAACTATCATTGTTATATTGCTCTCTGTGAATCGAATGGGCTTAAGAAGGGTCTTCACCTGTGCATGAAGGACATGGAAGAAGTGTGGGGGTTAGTAGTAGATTCAATGTTTAAATTTTTGTGATGGTAAGAGTGGTTCAAGGAGAAATATACTAAAACTAACTAGGTTGATAAAAATTCTACACTAGAAACAATGAGTAATTTGCTCAGCCTTTATGACTAGGGATGAGTCCCGCAACACTGATTGTTCTTAGGGGCATGTAATTGGAAATGGATTATGCTATAACCTCTTTGCAAAATTTTGTTAGGTACCTTATGGTTGATATGGAACTCCCATTAGAGAATCAACCCTCTCTAAAATTCATCAATAACTCCTCTTACTCTAAAAACCTGATGCCAAACTTAACATAGTTTCCCATGTCATTTGACTTGGAGAAAACTGAAGCTATGAAATCTCGCAATGCCGCATTCAACCTTTAAAACTACAAACACCAAAAACCTAGAAAATAAAGTAGACATGATCTTTCAAACCCACAAATGACATTAAGTTTATTTATTTTCTATTTATGCTGTAAAGCATTATGGTTTTAAAAATAAACCTAATCTATGGAACACATTGGCTACCATAATATTATATTTTTTTAGCCTCATGCTATACGACTAAGCCATAGACTTTTAACATAAAACACTACAAGTTACTCATTACAAAAAGGATTTTGTACATTCTAATATGCATCCCATATCTACATCTCGAAACAATTAAAAAGTTGTAAATTCAAATGTTATTAAAAATGGACATTCATTGAAATTGATGTGAAACTTTCATTATAATTGTTTTTCATTTTTATGAGGGGATTTACTGGTTGAAATGACGACGTAGAAGGAAAAACAATGATAGCTCGGTATTGATCAAAAGGGTCTAAGCAGGTGAAAGAGGACTATGTGTACGAGTGCTACTACCCACCAAATACTTGTATGGTGATCCCTTCATTTGCATTTATTCCCTAATAGTGTCAAGAGGGTAGAATAAAATGTTTGCAAAAGGGATTGAAATAATACCAGTTGTAAAAGATGCATGTCTCTTCTTTCTATACCTTTGCAAGAATTTTTAACGAAAAATATAGAAGTTGACAACAATGTATGACGTAATTCCAATAAAAAATGGCTTAAGTCCTCTATGAATTGATGTTGATCCTTCCTTTAGCATCATATTTATTGCAACTTGGCTCATGATTTTACATGTTGAATCAACTGCTAAGCATACAAAGGACATCCAAATAGTATGTAACATCTCTAAATTTACGTAAATATATATATATATTTTTAATATATGTCGATTTGTAATTTCCTAGGAAGATAAATGTATGAGATGTTATGTTTTACATTTTAACAATTGTGAAAACAAATAAAAATGTGACTTAAATTAGACTGCAAGACTCATATGAATTTCAAGACTATGTTTAGTGTTTCAAACAAAATGTCCTTTTTGCGACAACACTTTGATGCATCGTAATGTTGTATTGTCACTACTTACTTGTCGCTAAAGCTACTTTTATTTTCTGTCAGTTGAATTTGTCGTAGAATCTAGTTTTGTTCTTTTCAGGCATTGACCCTACCTATATGTTAGGAAAAGGAGGGTCACAGGTCTTACTTATCCTTTATGGCTAACACAAAACCTATGTTTCCTTGTGAAGGTGAATGCGACCAAGATTTAAGCTTTCTAGCTAAAAAAGCAAAGTCCTAAGCTAGGATACACCATACATCCTAAGCAAAGGTCTGACACCAAGGGGTCGAAACTATCCATATCATAAGACATTACAAAAGTGAAAAAACACCATAATGCGATGAAGGTTAGCCAAATTCAAAAATATTGAAAGTTGATTCGATGTGTTTTGGTTGTGGATTAAATGGTTACATTACGCTGGCCATGTGAAGGCCTTGAATGCACCAGCTGGCACATTTAAACACGTTGCAAAACCCTAAGGTTTTATGGTGCCTCTAGAGAGGTGTAAACTTGTTCTTGAATATTTTTATCACATGGATTTTGGTTTGTACTCTGAGGGGTTCGAATGTGCCTCTGTCTGCACTGCTATGTAGTTCTTCTATGATTTCATGGTGGAGGAGCCAAGGTGCTAGACCCTCGACCTCCTTCATCCTTGTCTACACACTTGTTGTTGTTTGCATGGCTCTGTTCACACGAAGTACTAATGTCGATGATTGGATTATTGTTGGTGAGATCGACCTTGTTAAACCATTCAAAAGGTAAGATCTCTATTTATTTTTAAGTTATCATTATTCTATTGTTAGTATATTTTACTTTTCAAATAAATGACCAATATAATGTTTGTGTGCAGGAGGCTCTTCGTGAACGGACTGTGGTATTTAGTTCGTAGTGGGGTTAAAGAGACTTAGTCCGGGTAAGACCTATTACCTTGCCTTTCTGTGGCATTGAGACTTGTGGCACCGTGGCTTGTTCTACGTTTACCCATGGCATGGACTGGGAATCCATCTGCATTTGTATTTTGCAGCGTGAAAGTGGTAATCCTCTTTGGTATAGCTGTGAGGAATTTACATTTGATAATGTAATGGAGAACCCTTCGACCATGAAGTCGAAGTGACTACATTAATTTTTTAGTGTTGAAGGTGACAGTGTTTAAGTCTTTGTGATGTGTTTTGAACAGTCCAGTGACTGTCGCTCCAAAATGTAAATTCTTTACTTTCCTTAGAAAGAAAAACTCTTGAAGGATTTGTTAATGTATTTACCCAATCATGTTTGGTTTAACCGTTTGGTAACGGTTGTTTTTCTATGAAGACTATCTACACCTGTGAGGCCATTACCCTGTTTCGAATGTTTTGGGAAAGGGTCGTGAGGCCATTGTCAAAACGATTCTAGTTGTTAAAATAATGTTAATGTTTTAGTTATATTTTAATGTGTAGGTGTAATGAATCCTATGAGATTCGAACTTGGTTTTTGGATGAAGAGTTATGAGTTATTTAACAAGTCGTGAGGATAATGTCAAGTCGATTCAGTGTTTAAGTGAATGTTACTGTTTTTATATTAATTATTAAGCCATAAGGTTGTTGTGAAATCTCGTGTACGTTTTCAAATGCAGTTGATAATACTAAAACATCCTTAAGCCTATAACCAGAGTTGTGGTATGTCGATGATCTCGATTTAGTATTTTTATTTACATTTTGCAGTTGGCCGGGCCATAAAGCCCTTATAACGTAACTCTGTTAACTGGAATCCTTAATCGGATTCGATCTCTAAACCTGGTTTATTTATTATCTTGTCCTTGAAGCTTCATTTACCCTAACTGTAACTAGGGTTTAGGTAGTGAGGCCAAAACTCGGTTGTAGATTGGAATTTGAAATATATATACATATACGATATATATTATTGTAAGGTTTGGGCATAATCATACTGGTTTTGATATTGTTTTTAGTTCAAATTTTGATGTTGGTTTTTGTAAAATCGTATAATATATATATATATAAATATACTATGAGTATCCTCTAACTCTCTAGCTCAGAAATAGTTTTTCCTTTATAAATATATTATTACTTAGAAAATACTAATATTGTGAAGTGGACTAAAATATCCCTGAGATTCGTTTTTGATGTGAATACCTTGAATATAAGAGTTTATTTAATACTAAAATATATAATTTACATAGTTAGTCCTTTTAATAAAAACTTTGAAGAGACTGCAAGGTCTTGAAAAAGGTTCTGTAGGAGTTTGATAATTTAATCTTTAAAACCTTAATCCTAGTAGAATAAATATCATAAAACTAACTGGGTGAAATCTTAGGTGATAAAAGAGGGTTTGACTAATCATTAGGAAAACAATACTAATTAGAATAATGTTATTATAACTAATCCACGAGAAAGAATAAATGTTTGACCTATAATCGTTGAATATCAAAACTAACATTATATGAAAGTAATTACAGCTTCCCTTTTCAGAGTAATACAAACAACTATCATTAAAATTCTGTAGACACTGAGCATACTTAATAAAAAAATACAGATATAGAGTTAAATCACAGATAATTAACAAACAATTAGAACCTGGATAATTTGCAGAAGGGGGGTAAACACCCAAAGGAGATTGTTCCACCCAACCGTCTCCTGAAGTAGCCAAGATTACTTTCTTAGGACTCCCGAGCCTATTCAATGAACCACTAGGATGAAGATCACTAGATAATAACACACACAGAACTTGTTGCAATTTAATACTCAGTAGCAGAATTAACTCAACAATTCCACTTTAGCTATCCCCTCATCAAATTCCTTGTATGCCTAACTTTTCAGTTTTGCAGCAGTCACAAGGTTCATTCTCTTCATAATAGAATGTAGTGAGCTTCCTGCTCAATTTGATAGTATTTATAAGATTTTCTAGGTATTTGGGTCAGTTTTGGAATTAAATGTGCCACTCGTTCAATTCCCCCTCTCACGGAACATAACCACAATTTTAGGGATTTTGCTTCCTGCAATAGCTAGAAAGTGAAATGCTAGTGCTACCACTTGTCAACCAGCCTTCTACAGCTACTCATTATTCCTAGTGGGTCAGTGAACACTCTTTCAATAGTCTCCTTTGGATATGTGTCTCTTCTATTAATTATTAAAATAAATAAATATTCAATTATAGTCATCCTTGACCAACTTGGTCATAAAAACTCTACAATATATTTAACATAATGTTTTCTGAAATAAATAAAATTATTTATTTTTTTAAGGTCTGCATGACTCTTTTTTATGTGTTGACATATTTCAAATTGCTTTGTACCTATTTCACTGTTAGTTCCAGTTCTTTTAACAAGTCAAGTTCTAACATCAATCTGTCAACTGGATTACTCCATGTAATGGGAGTATTACATTTTCCACCATATAATATTTCAAAAGCACTAAGTTTAGCTGAAGCTTGATAATCATTATTATATGCAAATTCAACTAAGTGTAAATAATCTTCCCATTTCTTGGGATAGTCTCTAATATACATTCGTAACATGCCTTCTAGTACTTGATTGACTCTTTCTGTTTGTCCATCCGTTTACAGATGATAAGCAGTACTGAAATTCAATTTAGTATCTAGTCCTTTAAACAATGATTTCCAAAAATTACCAATAAACTTAGGATCTCTGTCAGAAATTATTACCTTCGTAATTTCGTGCAATGGAAAAATTTCTTTCATAAATATGTCAGTAATGTTAGCATATTTATGAGTTGTTTTAATAGGTATAAAGTATGATGCCTTGCTTAGTTTTTCCACAACTACCATTATTGAATCATTTTATTTCTTATTTTTAGGTGTACTAGTTATAAAATCAAGATTGATGACTTTCCATTTCCAGTTTGGAATTGGTAATGGTTGTAAAAGACCTGTTGGGTGTTGATGCCTAGCTTTAACTTGCTAACATTATATACACCTAGCTATAAATTCAACAACTTCGTTCTTATTATTAGGCGAGAAATACTATTTTCTCAACATTGTTATCATCTTTTGATACCCTGGATGTCTGGAATAAGGAATTTTGTATACTTCATTCAAAATAACAGTTTAATTTCTAGTATGTTAGGCACATAAAGTATGTTTTTATACAACATTAATCCTTTTTCATTTAAACTGTAATTTTTATTTACATTTTCAGATACATTCTAAGTTACATTTTCTCTTAGGTTTTGGTATTCTGTGTCTAGTTTTATTCTTTTTTCCAATTTATCATTTAATTTTGTTTTATAACTGATAATGGCAGCTATGAAACTTGTTATTGCATTTATGCTTAAGGCATCAACCACTTTATTTTCCTTTCCTTTGATGTGTTTGATTTCAAAATCATATTCGCTAAGGAAAGCTAACCATCTAGTTTGCCTTGTGTTCAGATTTTGTTGATCAAACAAATACTTCAAACTTATGTTATCAGACATTAACAAAAATATTTTACCCATTAGATGATGGCACCACATTTTAAGAGAATATATTATGGAAGCCAGCTCTAAGTCATAAGTTGCATAATTCTTTTCATGTGTTTTTAACTTCCTTGATTCATAAGCAATTATGTGACCTTCTTGTGTCAGTACTCCACCCAAACCTTCATTGCATGCATCAGTGCATACAACGAAATCTTTCTCTGGATCTTCTATTTTCAATATGGATGCAATAGTTACTAGTTCTTTTAATCTATTAAAACTTTCTTCACACTTTTGAGGGCCCAGGAAAATATTTTTCCCTTTTTTATGTAATGATGTTATGAGATTCGCGATTTTTGAGAATCCTTCTATAAATTTTTTGTAATAACCCGTTATTCCCATGAATGATTGTACATCAGTTACATCTTTGAGAACAGACCAATCAATTATTTCTTTTATCTTATCTAGGTCTACTGATATTCCTTCCTCGGATATCACGTGACCTATATATTGTATTTTATCTTTGTAAAATTCACACTTACTGAATTTAGCATACAGTTTGTGTTCCCTTAATACCTATATTATTATTTGCAAGTGTTCATCATGTTCTTGTTTTTTTTTTAATAAATTAATATGTCATTTATGAAGACGACTACACATTTATCTAAATATTTGCTTAAGACACTGCTCATTAAACATATAAAAGTTGTTGGAGCATTTGTTAGCCCAAATGGCATAACAATAAATTCATAGTGTCTGTATCTAGTTTTGAAGGCGGTCTTAAAAACATCTTCGTCTTTAATTCTGACTTGATGATATCCAGATCTCAAGTCTATTTTTGAAAATATTGCCGCTTTGTGTATCTGATCAAACAGATCATCGACGTGAGGGAGAGTATATCTATTTTTAATTTTCATTTTGTTCAATTGACGGTAGTTTATACATAGACGTAAAGTACCGTCTTTCTTTTTAACGAATAAGACAGGTCCTCCCCAAGGGGATACACTTGGTCTTACATAATTTTTGGCTATCAGTTCCTGTAATTGTGATTTTAATTTGTTAAGTTCTAAAATGTTCATTCGTTAAGGAGCTTTTGAATTAGGTACAACTCCTGGTGCTAATTCAATCATAAAATCTAGATCTTTCTTTGGAGGTAATCCTAGAATTTCTTTTGAAAAAACATCTGAGAATTCTTGTAAGATTGGAATATCATCGAATTTCAGCTTATCTTTTTTATCCATATGTTCGTTATTTATTATGTGTACATGAAATACTTTACAACCTTTCCTTACAGTCTTTTTCATCTGTAAGGCTGAGATTTTTCTAACAGAAACTTTCGTAGGTATTCTTTTGATTGTAATCCTTTCTCCCTTATCATTTAAACAAGTAAATTTTTTCTGAAAACAATTTAAAATTACTTGATGTTTTTCCAACCAATACATACCTATTAAAACATTATAAGATCCTAACAGTAATACATTTAACTTGACCTGAGTTTTGAACTAACTCATAAACAAATCGCAATTTTCAGCATAATTAACTACCTTCCTTTTAGTCTCTGTAGCTAACTGGACCAACCAAGACTTTTCAAACTTTTTCAAAGATAATTGCATCTTTCCACTATGCTAGGTGACACATAGCTTAAACTAGCACATGGGTTAATCAAAATAGAAACATACTGGTTTTGTATCATACCTTGTACTTCCACCATGGAGTTTTGATGGTCAGCCTGTCAATTCTCCAAGGCTACATTTATTCTGGGAATTTCATTTGCTACATTTCCAATTGTTTCCTCTTCCTGACGTATATGCACATTGCTGAAGTTCCCTTTACTGTTTAGGCAATACTTGGCATAATGCGGTCCTTAACATTCCTAACACTTTACAGGTTCCTTATGTTCATTATTTTTAACATAATTGTTAGGCATATCTCTGCTTTTTGGTGATGTAGTATTTTGTTGTGTTTTATTTTTAAAATATGTTCCTTGATATTATTATTAGAGAAATTCCGAGAATTATTTCCAAAACTTTTATTAGACTTAAAACCTTTTCTCTTCTGATTCAAATTACTTGTTCTCTCATTCTTCCAGTTAAGTATGTTTTCTCTCTTTTTACTCTATTCGTAACAGAAGTTGGCTTTTCTCAATGCCTCTTCAAGGGTCTTTGGATTATCAAATTCAATTATGTCCTTAAATCTAGCGAGCAGACATCTTAAAAATCTTTGTATTTTAGGCTTTTCGTCAATTATATAAGGTACATATCATAGTAAACTCAGAAATTTGGTACTTAACTCTTTCATTGACATTGATCCCAATTTTAGTTCATAAAATTCTAGCTCTTTCTTCATAATACTATTCAGATAAAAACTTCGCTTTAAAATACTTTTCAAAGACTCTCCAGGTTAAATATTTTTCCTTAAAGTTTTTGACTCTTTTTATGTTTTGCCACCAGATGTCAGCTTTTTCCGTTAGGTTGTAGATAGTCATTCAGGATTTCAGTCTATCAGAGTAGTTATAAATATGGAAGTACTTTTTCATTCCCAATAACCAAGCCTCGGCTTCTTCACCCTTTTCTACTTCCTCGTTGAACATAGGAGGTTTTATCTTTTTAAGTTCTCCTGATATTTCTTGATAAGGTTTATACTTCCTTTTCCTAGGTTTATGGTCGCTTTCACTACTTTCACTTGTGTATTTATACTCTCCTCTATGCGACCTTGTATTAACTCCTGAAGAAGATTCACTATCAGAGAATTTTAATTTCTTACCCTTGGGTTTGTATGACACTGTTTCAGAATTAGTTTCATAAACATTTATTTTATCTTTGACTCTGTTGTGTATTTTGTCTAATAAAATCTGATTTAGTTCCAAAATTCTTTCATTATCTACTTTCACAGTGTGTAGTTCATATTTTAATTCTTTCATTGTTTGAAGTAACTCTGAGGGTTGATTATTTAGTTCCACATAAATGTTGTCTGGATTATTGGGATGATATCCAATTTCAGCAGATGCTTCAACACCTTCCATTTTCCCGCAAAACACAATTTTATACTTCTGGAAAGAAATAGATTTAAAATATGATCAGTATATTTTGTTTTCTTGTTTGTATGTGAGTGAGCCAATCAGGCCTAGTGTTTGGAAACTCTCTCTGATACCATAAGTAACATCTCCAAATTTATGTAAATATTTTTTTTTAATATATGTCGATTTGTAATTTCCTAGGAAGATAAATCCATGAGATGTTATGTTTTACGCTTTAACAACTGTGACAACAAATAAAAATGCGACTTAAATTAGATTGCAAGACTCATACGACTTTCAAGACTATGTTTAGTGTTTCAAACAAAATGTCATTTTTGCGACAACACTTTGATGTATCGAAATGTAATATTGTCACTACTTACTTGTCACAAAATCTACTTTTATTTTCTATCGGTTGAATTTGTCGTAGAAGCTGGTTTTGTTATTTTCATCCATTGAACCTACCTATATGTTAGGAAAAGGATGGTCACAGGTCTTACTTAGCCTTTACGGCTAACGCAAAAATTATGTTTCCTTGTGCAGGTGAATGCGACCAAGCTTTAAGCTTCCTAGCTAAAAAATCAAAGTCCTAAGCTAGGATACACCATACATCCTAAGCAAAGGTATGACACCAAGGGGTTGAAACTATCCATATCATAAGACATTACATAAGTGCAAAACACCATAAGGCGACGAAGGTTAGCCAAATTCGAAAAAATTGAAAGTTGATTTGATGTGTTTTGGTTGTGAATTAAATGGTTACATTACATAGGTCATGTGAAGGCCTTGAATGCACTAGCTGGCGAAATTTAAACACGTTGCAAAACCCTAATGGTTTATGGTGCCTCGAGAGAGGTGTAAACTTTTCCTTGAAGCTTTGTATTGCATGGTTTTTGGCTTGTGCTCCGAGGGATTCAACTGTGCCTCTATCTGCACTACTATGCAGCTCTTTTGTGATTTCATGGTGGAGGAACCGAGGTGCTCGACCCTCGACCTCCTTCCTCCTCATCTGCATACTTGTTGTTGTTTGCATGGCTTTGTTCAAATGAAGTGATAACACCAGTGATTGGATTCTTGTTGTTGCGACCGACCTTGTTAAACCATTAGGAAGGTAATATCTCTATTTAGTTTTAAGTTATCATTCTTCTACTATGAGTATATTTTACTTTTCAAATAAATGACCATTGTAATGTTTGCGTGTAGGAGGCTCTTCGTGAATGGACTGTGGTATTTAGTTCATGGTGGGGTTAAAGAGATTCAGTCCGGGTAAGGCCTGTCACCTTCCCTTTTCGTGGAACTGAGAGTTGTGGCACCGTGGCTTGTTTTGTGTTTTCCCATGGCATGGACTGGGCATGCATCAACGTTTGTCTTTTGCAGCGTGAAAGTGGTAATCCTCTTTGGTATAGTCGTGAGGCATTTACATTTGATAATGTAAACAAGAACCCTTCGACCATGAAGTTGAAGTGACTGCATTGTTTGCTGTTGAAGGTGACAGGGTTTAAGTCTTTGTGATGTGTTTTGAACAGTCCTGTGACTGCCAACGTATTTACCTAATTGTGTTTGGATTAACCATTTGGTAGTATTATTTTTCTATGAAGACTATCTACGGTCGTGAGGCCATTACCCTATTTCGAATGTTTTGGCAAAGGGTCATGAGGCCGCTGTCAAAACCATTCTAGTTGTTAAAAGAATGTTACTGTTTTAGTTATATTTTAATGTATAGGTGTAATCAATCCTATGGGATTCGAACTTGGTTTCTGAATGAAGAGTTATGAGTTATATAATAAGTTGTGAGGCTACTGTCAAGTAGATTCAAGATTTAAGTGGATGTTACTATTTTTATATTAATTATTAATCCATAAGGCTGTTGCAAAATCTTGTGTACATTTTCAAATGCAGTTGATTATACTAAAATGGCCTTAAGCCTGTAACCAGAGCTTGGTTTGTTGATGATCTCGATTTAGTATTTGTATTTACAGTTTGCAGTTGGTTGGGCCATAAATCCCTTATAATGTAACTATTAACTGAAATCCTTAATTAGATTCGATCTCTAAACTTGGTTTATTTATTATCTTATCCTTGAAGCTTCATTACCTTAAGTGTAACTAGGGTTTAGGTTGTGAGGCCAAAACTCGGTTGTAGATTGGAACTTGAAATATACATACATATACGATATATATTATTGTAAGGTTTGGGCATAATCATACTGGTTTTGATATTGTTTTCAGTTCAAAGTTTGATGTTGGTTTTTGTAAAACTGTATAATTAATATATATATACTATGAGTATCCTCTAACTCTCAGGTTAGGGATTCAAATAGTTTTTATTCGGAATTTAGCTCAAAAATAGTTTTTCCTTTATAAATATATTATTACTTAGAAAATACTAATATTGTGAAGTGGACTAAAATATCCACGAGATTCGCTTTTGATGTGAATACCTTGAATATAAGAGTTTATTTAATACTAAAATATATCATTTACATAATTATTCCTTTTAATAAAAACTTTGAAGAGTCTACAAGGTCTTGAAAAAGGTTCTGTAGGAGTTTGATAATTTAAAATTTAAAACCTTAATCCTGATAGAATAAATATCATAAAACTATTTGGGTGAAATCTTAGGTGATAGAAGAGGGTTTGACTAATCATTAGGAAAACAATACTAATTAGAGTAATGTTATTATAACTAATAATCCACGAGAAAGAAGAAATGTTTGACCTATAATCATTGAATATCAAAACTAACATTATATGAAAGTAGTTACAGCTTCCTTTTTTAGAGTAATACAAATAGTTATCATTAAACTTCTGTAGATACTAAGCATACTTCATAACAAAATACATATATGGAGTTAATCACAGATAATTAACAAACAATTAGAGCCTGGATAATTCGCAAAAGGGTGATAAACACCCAAAGGAGACTGTTCCACCCAATCGTCTCCTGAAGCAGCCAAGATTACTTGCTTAGGACCTGTTGCTGCTGCAACTACTTCCCTAATTGTTTTTACATTTTAGCGCCCCTCCTTCTATTTTTTATTTTAAAAGCACACTTACACTTGTTTCCCAACACAGATAAAGTCCCTTGCATACCTAGTATTTCCTAGAAGCTTGAGCAGAAGGATTTTCCTAAGCCTGAAGTGTAATTTTGGTAAAACATCCTTAGGCGCGACCTTGGAAACATGCCTTATATTAAATTCTGCTTTCAATTTCATATCAACGGATGAGAATCACTCCAACTTGGATCAACGATCCAGGAAATAGTGGAAGCGGAAAATATCAGGTTTCGGTTGTGAAAAGTTAAAGTTCCGCTTTCCACAGATTGAGATCCAATGGTCATAGAGGATTCCACACAAATCAATGGTCAAGAAAAGGCGGAAGCATAAAGATTAAGTTGAAACTTCGTGGAAGATTGAAAATATGCTTTCCGGAAGGGCAGAAGCGGAAAGTTAAGGTTTGAACTTCGTGAAAGATTGAAAATCTTCTTTTCGATTTCCGCTTTCTGGAAGGGCGGAAATGAAAAAGCCAAAGTTTAATTTCAGAAAAGATTGGCTTTCCGCTTTCTGATTTCCTCCTTCTGGAAGGGCGGAAGTGGAAAGGCGTAGGCAGAAAAGCCAAAGTTTAATTTCAAAAAAGATTGACTTTTAGATTTTCAATTTTCGCCTTCCGGAAGGGCGGAAGCGGAAAGATTTAGTTGAAAATTCGTGAAAGATTGAAAATTCACTTTTCGGAAGGGCGGAAGCATAAAGGTAGAAGCAAAAAAGAGAAAGTTTAATTTCAGGAAAGATTGACTTTCCTCTTTTTGATTTTCGCCTTTCGGAAGGGAGAAAGCGAAAAGTTAGAATTTTAACTTGATAAAATTGGCAAACCTGATTTTTGCTTTCGAGAAGGGTGGAAGCGGAAAGGAGCTTTCGAGGTCGCATGATCTAACAGATCAAATTAAACCTGATCCATCTTTTGAGATTATCTAAGCTATTCAATCTCTATTTTATTTTAACTATGAAACATTGGGGAAACTGGTAAATTTTCCTCTCGAAGTTTAATAAAATAAAAGTGTTGCGTAACAGGGCGTTGTTCATTATCTATTTTTTGTTTAATAATCGATGCATATCATTGAATTGGAATACTGTGGATTATTGTTGTTTCCAGATCAGATATATCTCTCATTTTGTTTTCTTTCTATATCGCAGGTGTTATTGCTCACCAGGTTTGAAAGCGGGAAGCATGAAACGAACACAGAAGAAGAGGATCAATCACCTGGAGACAATACACATGGAGGCGTAACAACATGATTGGTGCTTGAGCCAACTGACAGGATCAGCGAATAAGAAGCTTGGAAATCTTTAGGGTTAAAGGAGATGAAAGGTCACAGCGTGATGCATAGAGATAGTAATAAATAGGGGTGCAGAGAACCATAGAAAGGACTTTGGCTGGTGAAAATAATGTTGGACTATTTTGTAAAAGAGTTAACGCTTTGCTAATAACAAGGATCAATTTGCTGGAACAAAGGCCTGCACGGAGATTGAATCAGACTGTGTGGAATGCATACTGTAGAACTATTTCTTCTTGCCTCTGTACATCATAGAGTGAGATTGTTCTAACCTCCTGGAACTATTTCCTTGGTCATGAATGGTTTGATGTTTTCATAAATGTCTGTGTTGATAGGGTAATAAATGGTTTAATTATATCAGAGCTATCTTTGGTATTATTTCTACTGTGAATGTGATTATTTTGTTGGTAAAGCTATATGTTAGGATTTTATGAGCATTTACAGTATATTACTCTGAACTCTAAATTTGCTCCCTGACAGGGGATATAATAGTTTAGTTTTAGATATAGATTAGACCTGCATTTAGCTTAGGCATCCGCATATCATTCTTTAAAAAAATATATATATAAATAGTGGACTAAAAAAATTAAAAAATTTAAAGAATTAAAGAATTTAAAGAATTTAATCTACGGTAGTCGGAACCATAAACCAAACGGATTCCCCACACCAAACGGTGGATTATCTAATTGGGATTGTTTATCGGGGAGAATCCCTACTGTCTAGTACCTGGGATTTTTCCAGGCATCAACAGGACCCCTGAACCTGTTCACTGATCCACTAGGACGCAAATCACTAGATAATAGCACACACAGAACTTGCTGCAATTTAATACTCAGTAGCAGAGTTAACTCAACAATTCCACTTTAGCTATCCCCTCATCAAATTCCTTGTGTGCCTGACTTTTTAGTTTTGCAATAGTCATAAGGTTCATTCATTTTAGAATAGAATGTAGTGAGCCTCTTACTCAATTTGATGGTATTTATAATATTTCCTAACTCTTTGGGTCAGTTTTGGAATTAAATGAGCCACCTGCTCAGGTCCCCCTCTCAGGAAACATGACCACAATTTTAGGGATTTTGCTTCCTCCAACAGCTAGAAAGTGAAATGTTAGTGCTGCCACTTGTCAGATAGCCTTGTACAGCTGCTCATTCCTCCTAGTGGGTGAGTGAACACTCTTTCAACAGTCTCCTTTGGATAGGTGTCTCTTGTATTTAATTATTAAAATAAATAAATAGTCAATTATAGTCATCCTTGACCATATTGGTCATAAAAAATTTACAATAAATTTAAGATAATGTTTTATGAAATAAAAAATATATTTATTTTTCAGTTCTAGGTATGTTACAGTAGGTAACTAGAGTGCAAGTCATGCCTACATAGTCTTCCGTTGTTAGTCTTCCTAGAATAAAAATCTCTTCATTGACAAATGTGTGAACCAAACGATCACTCATACCATAATATCTAATAAGGAGTTCAATATTGATGTTGCAATATATATGGATTTGTTGCTAACCATTGTATCAATCTTAAAAACCAACAAAAGGACATTGGCACAATTGTATATATTTACTACAATATTTACTGCGATAAAGAGTCCAAAGCTTGAAATATATCGATGAGTATTGTCTGCTTACAATTAACTTGTGCAATGGGGACACGTGTAAATATAAGTACCAAATAATAAATTTATGATATCTGAAACACAATCCTTATCCAAAAAATGTAGAAATGATGTGAAGTGGTATTTAAACCAGTAGAAACCTAGGCCTGTGGTCTCTAGGATCTTTCCATCAGCCAACTGGGAAAGACTTGAGTATATCCATGACACAAAGTATAGCTTAGAGTCTTCCTACTTTTCACGTGTACAAAGTACATTTGATATGACGCGAGTTCATGACACATAGCAGGTGCGAATTCGGTCGATCTCAATAGTGTTTTACAAATCCGACTTCACAGTAAAAATGCCTTCAGCGTAAAATTTAGTCCAAGGGTCACAAATTCCATTATCTAAATTCTCTATACATGCAATTTGATTATGTAATCCATGGGGTTATAGAATCAGTATGCTACACACTTCCGCTTATTTTTCCTCTTTGATTGATAATTGAGGAGTGGTTTATTTAATCGAGCAATGATTTATTTATATTAATGGTCATCACCATAAGTATCGTTAAAGTGCATGATTTGGATTGTCAGAGAAATGAGACAACTAACGTGGAATTAGTGGGGTTTTAAACTTTAGAAAAATAATATATATCCTTTTTAATAGTGTAGTGTAAGATAAACTCTAGACAATTTACATCCAAAAGCAGGTTTTTTTAAGGCCAAAATTCGACTGAAATTGTTGAAATTACAGTTTTGGGTGGCTATAATTGCATAATTAGAGTGCCGAAGAAGTAATCGAGGTTGGTGAATCCATTATTGCAATCAAACTTGCAAATTCAGCAACCCATATCGCATTTCAACAATTTCCCCATCATCTTATTTCAACAAAAAGTGTCAGAGAAGGTGCAAATCGTCTAGAGTTTATCCCACTCCCATCTTAACTCTGGATCTACCAAGTTTTGAAAGAGGTCAAATTATTTGAAGTGCAAATTATTTCTTAAATTTTGCATTCTTAAAAGGTTTGCACCTCAAAGGATTTGATCCTTCTCACTTTCACCGGCTTGGTAAATCAAGAGTTAAAGTGAATCTATACTAGTTTAACTTTGACCAACTTGGTAGAACTAAAGTTAAGATGAATTTATACTACTTTAATATAAAAATTTGTCATATATACTCAAATCTTTCATATGTAAATCTTAAATAGATATGAAATCACCTCCACCCCACATGAAATTAAGGTCATCCTCCATGAACTAAAGCAAAACTGTAGGGAAGGACACCATAATAAACCTTCAAACCAGGTGATGCAACTTAGCTTTCGAATATTCACAAGGTTTCTTATTAAACCAAGGATTGGCCATATTAAATACATACACCCTCCCATCCTATTTGTTCTCCATGCGGAGTTTATTATGCTCCACCTGTCATGATGTTCAACTCCCATATTAAACCAAAAATATCCAATTTTTATTATTACTCCCTGCCAAGGCACGGATTATAGCAATGGATCAGTTGTCAAAACTACATTGATTTTTTATTAATTTTAACAATTTCATAATTACTTTATAATGTTTTGTTAAAATTAATTATTAATTTTATTTTTAAAATAATAAAATATTTTTTTAGTTTTTGAAATTAAAAATTACTATTTTATAATTGGTTGCAAGCTTTGATTTGACTAAATAACCCTCGTTGGAGGTGACAATTAGTTTTAAAAAATTATTTTTAAATTATTTTATTTCAAAAAAATCTAAAATTGGCACAATTAAAAAAATGGTACACATATTAATTATTTTACAAATACCAAAGCAACCTTGATTAGTTTTAAATTGCTCATTGACGACACCCTACTTACACTATCAATTCCCTGGAAATTCCTCAAGATTTGATTTAAATGCTTCAATTCCACAAGATTTGATTTGATTTGACTATTTTAGATTTAATATTCATTTAAAAGTTTCATGTTTTAATTTTTTATTTACTATAATGTAAACATAAAATTTAAAAATATGCTTTTTAACTTTTATAAAGTTATAATATTAAAGTTAAATATAATTTACAATTTTTATAATGTTTAATATTAAAATTGGTTTCTTATTTATTAATTTTTTTAATTACTCAAGACTTTTAATATAATCATTATTTCATTATCACCTAAAAAGGCAATGATTTTTTATTAAAAAATAAAAATAAAAACAAAAAAACAATGAAATTAAAGGGATTAATCTTTTAGTTAACCTCCAAAAACTCAACATTAATTATATTTTTGGATTCATATTTTATGTTTAATATTTTATATTTTAAAAAAAACTTGATTTAAGTATTAGTTATATTTTTGAATTCATATTTTTTTTAATCCATAGTAATGGTTTTAAATGTTTACTTATTTGTTGTTATAGTTTTGTTCAAAAATATATAATAGATGGTAAATAGATGATATTGTATTTTTATTAATTTTTTTACTAACAAAAATTAATAAGTTTACTCAACAAATTGTGAATTTAAACAATTCAAAACAATTTTTTGTAAAAATATCATTTAAACAATTTGTAATAATAATGTTTATAAGACGAAGGTATTAACCAAATAGGATACCAGATCTGGGAGCTGCGCTGACCAAGCTGCGCTGACCTAGCTGCGCCCTGCCGCTCTGGTCCTCCTCTGCGATCATGGCTTCTCCAGAGGGAGGGCTTCCCCCTCCCTTCTCTTCCACCAAAGAAGCTTTCAACCTGCTGCTTAGACCTATTGGATCGGCCCCGGTTGCCCCAGCCGTACCGAAATTCATAAAAAAGTTAGACTCAATCCCAGAAAT
>LPNX010065696.1:0-12180 GCA_001517045.1 Pseudotsuga menziesii | reverse complement strand
TATCACCTGATAAAACATGGATAGCCAAAAATACTATGTATACAAGGCCATCGATCTAATCAAAACTCCATTTCTCGCCTCTTAACTATGGAAATGTTTCTTAACTCTATCTGTAACAAGTTCCAATGGAGGAGTCAAATAGCAATAGTGAAAATTACACAGTAAAAATATAGAAATAGATGTTTTTAATGTATTCTTCCTTACCATTCATTGAGCCACTCTCTGTTTCGAGAATAATTTAATATTCTCTACTAAACAGGACCAACCACGTGAAGGTGGAAGCTCTTATGGCCCCTCCCCCCCTCACATCACTCTCAAGTCCCCAACCCCAATGCCTATACTGGCAAATAACAATTTATTTCACTATTTCACAAAGCAAATGATAATGCATCTATAATGCAAATTATTTCACTCAATAGTTGAAAAATTATTTCATTAAATCATTCTTTAAAACATTCATTAAACCATTCAATCATTCAACAGCTGAAAAAACCATTCATTAACTCATTCATTAAAACATTAATTTAGTCAATGGCAGAAAAAAAAAAACAGTAAACAATTCAGTAAAGCATCCAGTCATAAAAGACTCATTTTGTGCTATGCTTTCAAAAATATATTTCAATTTTACAAAAAGTTTTAGAGTGATGGAATTATAAAAGGCCTGTGCGTATATTCCATGGCCTTGGAGTCCCCTGTTTCCAAAATTTTCCATTCACCCCATTGCAATGTCAGACCCTTCTTTGAGAGCCTGTCTGCCTCCTTATTTCGCTCCCTGTAAACATGAGTGAAAGAGATTGATTAAAATAATGAGAGAGAATGGGTTGTCTCTTCAAATAATGCATCTAGAGAAGCAGTTCTACATTTATGTATCTCATTCATCCAGTTTATAACCACCATTGAGTCACCATATTTTTTTTTCTAAGGAAAAAAAGCGTAATTTCATTCATCTTTCGAGATCAAAATTATATTCTTAATGTTCACTTATAAGTGACTTTCTGAAGACCAAAAATTGGTACTAAGAGAGGGACTAAAGTATCTCCGGATAGGGGATTTCTACATGTGCATACACAGATGCATTTCCATGAGGATATGTTCAAATACAATGAGCTGTTTCACAAAACATCAAAAATATGGTGTTGTTTTACACAGCCAGGTTCACAATCAACATCCGAGCCATCTGAAAAATAAGACATTTAGATACAGTCTGTCATAATGATATATAATATCGAGCGATATATCCATATCATTTTCAAGAAGATGATCTAAGGTAAAAACAAGAGCTATAGTCTGAGGATAAACATCAGCCGCGTTCTGTTCATTCAGCCGAGGTTCAAAAAAGTTCAATGAACGGCCTGTGATAAAAGGCCTGCTGTCTGCCATTTACCATTCCTTTCACCAACCAAATGCCTTCTGCCAGCCGGAGCCCTTCCTTGGAAGCTTTGTCCGCTTCTTTGTTGTTTTCCCTGTAGACATGCCTGCAAGTGAAAGTATTAAATCGCTGAAGAAGCTGTCGAATAGATAAAATAACATGTGCAAGTCTCATGTGCCTGCACTCCTGGGTAAGATTTATCCAGTTTATTACATTCATAGAGTCTCCCATAATATTTAGAACAGTACAACCTTTCTCTAAGGCGAACATCAGAAGTAGTTTAAGGCTGAATAACTCAGCATAGTTATTGGTGCCCCCCCCGAGTCCCATAGACAAAACATAAAAATGGTTTTCAGATAAGTGAAGAACAACGCCTCCACCGCACATATTGTTCTGTGCTGCCCCATCAAAGAATGCCCACGGAGAAGATCTGTCTATATTCACTTCTAACAGCCTTCGTTCTCTGGCCGCCCTTATGTGAACAGGAAAAGAATTGTAAAATCCCGCAGGCATCACCCCAGTTATCGCCGGTGTACTTGGTAAATCCTTGAAGATTGCCTTGTTACGTGCAATCCAAATTCCCCAGATGACCAGCAGTGGCAACGTTTTTAGTTGCTTTTGTGGAGTCCTTCTCCACCAGGAATCCCAAGCACTCCCAATTGAGTCCCCTTCCCACTGACAATTGACCCCGACCACCGAAGAGACTTCCTTCCAAACTTCAATAGAGAAGCAGCAAGATAAGAACAAATGGTAATTGGTTTCCATTTCTTTTTTACACAAGACACACCAGCCCGGCCCTTGAAAGGAGCGTTTTTGAAGCACCTCCCACGTAGGTACTTTGTTATTTAGCACGCAACACATAAATAGTTTGTTTTTTGCAGGGCATTTAAGCTTCCACAATGGCTTCCACCACCAGAATTCATCCCTATTTTCCACTTCTACACTTAGAGATAAATACCCTGCCTTTGGAGAATAAGCACCCCCCGGATCTGCATCCCATACCAGAGTATCTTCTTGTTCAGAGAGTACAATATGAGCTCGAACCAGTTCCCTAATGTAACCCTCCATCAATCTAGTACCCCTTTCTCCCAGACCTAAAGAGTTGGCCCTTCTCCAGAGTTGAGTCCAAGGTTTATCTGGCCTTGGAATAGCTAGCTGATTAAGAGAAGTAATCCCAACATGTCCAAGCTCCTCTATAACATCGGGAGGGAGTAAGTGCTGTTGTGAACTACCCATCCAAGGATCCCTACCGATCAGAAAATTTTCTCCATTTCCAACATCCCATGCTAAATTGTTCTCAATCAAGGAGAAGGAATTGACAATCGCTTTCCAAATCACTGATCCACCAGAGTGTGATTTCCTGGGATTTCTGATCCAGTCTAATAAGCTCTCATGTGGGATGTATTTCATCTTTATCACCCTAGTCCACAGGCTGCTAGTTTTCACCAACCTCTAGCCTCCCTTAGAAGCCAAGGCTTTAGAGAATAAAAAGATGTCCTTTAAACCCCAACCTCCGAGACCTTTTGGTTTTGCAATCCTTTTCCAATTCACCCAGGGAGTAGTCTGTTCTTCCTTTTTTCCACTCCAAAGAAATATGAAGCAGATCTTCCTTATCCTTTCAAGAATTCCTTTCGGAATCCAGGAGAGGGACATCCAATATACCGGGATTGCCTCCAATACAGCTTTCACCAGAAATAACCTTCCAGCTCGAGATAACCATTTATGGCTCCAAACCATTAACCTTTTCTCAACCTTCCCAACTAGCCAAAACCAATCCTGTTTTTTATAGAGGTTTGCTTTCAGAGGGAAACCAAGATATTTGAGACCTTCCTCCAATCCAGCTGTATTAATGGGAAAGTTCCTTTTTATTTCAGCCACCTCTTCCGGTCTTAACAAATGAGTAGTCAAGGTAGATTTACTAAAATTTATTTCCATACCTGTAGCTTTAGAGAAAAGTTCCAATATCTCCTTCAGTACACGAGTTTCTCCTCTTTCACCAGAACAGAAAATCAACACATCATCCACAAAGAGTAGATGAGTAATACTGCAATTTGATGCCACTTTAATCCCTGTGAAACGTCCTTCTGCTCTTTCTGCCCTAATAGCCCTGCTGAGACCCTCAGCCACTAGAAGAAAAAGGAGCGGAGACAAAGGACACCCTTGTCTTAATCCTCTTTCAGCATGAAAGAAAGGAGAGGCCGCTCCATTAATCAGCACAGAGAAAGAAACCGTAGTTATACAAGACATAATCCAGCGAATGAAACTGATGCCAAAACCCAGGTGTGTTAAAAGCAGCCTTATATAAAGCCAGCTAACTCTGTCATAGGCCTTAGAGAGGTCAATTTTTAGAATAGCCCCCTTTAGTCTTCTGGTCTTTAAGCTATGAAGGCCTTCCTACGCTACACCAATTGCCTCGTGGATCTGACGACCTTCCAGAAAACCAAATTGTTCAGCAGAGACATGAGCTGAAAGAATAGCTTTCAATCTTTGAGCAATTACCTTTGAGATTATCTTATAGATGCAGTTACAAAGCGAAATAGGCCTGAAATCGTTGAGGGAAGTTGCATTATCAGTATTCGGAATGAGAGCAATGAAAGTAGAGTTGAAACTAGCTGGAATCCACCCAGCCGACCTTGAATCTTCTACAACCTGCAAAAGGTCCCTCCCCAGGATCTCAAAGAGTTCCAGAAAGAACTCGATCGTCCAACCATCAGGTCCAGGGCTTTTATCTTTCTGGAAACTGCCCAACACCTCCTTAAGCTCTTCTTCCGATACTTCCTTCATAAGATCCCTGTTGCCCCCCTCATCCACAAAACGTGGGAACATCAGAGCCGTTCTAATTACCTCTGTTATGGAAGCCTGCGGAGGAGCTTTAAACAAAAGCTAAAAGTGTCTGACCCCACAGCTAGCCTTATCTTCAAAGGATACATGGGAACCCTCCTCATCCTGCAGGCTCCAAATAGTGTTTGCCACCTTCCTTCCTCTCGCATAAGCATGAAAAAACTTAGTGTTTTCATCCCTGCACTCCAACCAAATGGCCCTAATTTTAAGTCTCCATGCTTCCTCCTTTTCTAACAACAGAGTATTTCTTCTTCCCTCCATCCTAGACAATGCCTCCTTGGACTCTTGAGTTAGAAAACCACCACCTTCACCTTCATAAATCTGCAGAAAATCTGCTTCAACTTTCTTTAATTCCACTTCGTCTCTGATTCTCTTAACAACTGCCCATTCCTTGATATGTACTTTAAGTCTTTTGATATTATCTGCAAACTGGATAGCAGCTGATCTATCATTTCCCCCCCTGATAGGGTTCCAATAAGATAAAAAAATATTTCTGAAAGACTCATCCTGAAGCCATACCTTGTTAAATTTTAAGGGACTCGGAGGGTTGTGTGGCCCCTTTTTGATTTCAAAGAAAATAGGAAAGTGGTCAGACAGGCCCCCACTGCCCACCCATTGTCTAACTAAAAAAAATCTGTCCACCAGCTGCTCTTCTACCAAAAAACGATCGATTCGTTTCGCCACCCTCGCATCCCCACTCCGATTGTTTCTCTAGGTCGGTTTTAGCTTAGCAGGCTCAATATCCAGCAGCTCCTTCTCCATCAATTTCTGAACAAAAAACCCTGCCAAAGAATCTACCTGGGCATGTGGCCCCCATATCTCACTATGCCCCAACGAAAAATTTAAATCTCCACCCAGCACTACCGAATCTCCATTCACTAGAGTACTTTGAAAAAGAGAGTTCCAAAATGGGATTCGATTAAGAAAAGGTCCATAAACATTGACCACAGAAAGAGGCATCCCCAAGTCTTCAGAGAAGACTTCAATACCCAACACGGCCTTTGTACCCCATGCATTAATCAACTTAACACAACAATTTTTCCATCCCACCGCCAATCCCCCAGAACGTCCTCTAGCATCCAAAGTCACAAAAGACCACCCTGGTAACCAACTTTCCAGCCTTTCCCGAATCACCTCCCCTTCTCCCATAGTCTCTTGTAGCATAATCATATCCAGGTGTTCAAGAGTAAGCACCCTGATGAAGGCTGGTTTCTTTCCAGACCCAGCCAGCCCTCTACAATTAAAAGACAGAATCTTCATAATCGACCTTTCTTCTTGGCCTGCTCCGCTCTAAGGGCCTTTTCAATTGAAATTTGTTTTCCTCCCAGGAGGTCCTCCTTGGCTCTAGATTGAGCTTTGGAAAGATTTGTCTTTCTACCCCGTCCTCTTCTCACTGAAGCTGAATTTTTCCCCAACCCCAGCAAAGGCTTCTGACTAGATCTTAAGAAATAACCCGAATCTGCAGGGTCTGAAGGGGAGAGGCAAGACTCCTCAACAAGAGACACAGGGTCTGGATCAGGTTCAAAAGAGGATAGATCAGTTACGACAGGAAGGGAAACAGGATCGGTAACCAAAGGAACCACAGCATCATGAGTACCCACCCCCCGAACATCTTCAACATTGACACGGTGAACAAGGATAGACAAGGGAAAACCATGTTGTCCCAAGAGGGAGAGCTTTCTCAGACCTTCAATCCAATCGTACCCAAGAAAAGAGACATTATTAAAAAACAAATTAACATTTGACAGGTGGGGGATAGTATCAGTACCAGGATCAGGAAGATCCCCTTCAGCTGAACCATGAAGCGGTAAGGAGACTGCAGCTGGCATATCTCTAGAACCTTCGGCCATTAAATCATCAGGAAATTTCAAGTCTTCTGAGGACGGGTCACTACCAATGTCTTCCGCAGAGGTCTGGGCCGAACCCGAGGAGGCTGCAATCTTCTCCGAAGGGCATTTGCATGCCACCCCCGAACCATTCCTTCTATTGCCTTTCGGAGTCCTCCCTGGCAAAGAGCATGCTGAAGCCGGATGACCATAAACATGACAGCGTCTGCAGCGGAATGGAACATTTTCATAATCCAGAATTTGGGGGATGATCACCGGTCCCCAATCCAAGTTAATCGATTCTGCCAGACCCTCCCTTAGATTAATATTTACCAAAATCCTCGCTACCTTCATCACCTTGGTTTCAACGAAGGAAAGGTCTGCCTCCAGAAAAGTTCCAAGGATATCACCTATCCTTTTGAAATGGTACATATCCCAAAAGTGCAAAGGAAGAGCAGGCAACCTGACCCAAATTGGTAAAACATCAACCCTTTCTCTGCTTGCATCGAAAAGTGGACTCCATGGCTTCAGGCGAACAGGGGAATGGTCAATATGCCAACACTGGGACTGAATCCATCGTAAGTCCGCCTCTTTCTCCAGATTAACCGCGAACCATCCTCTGTTCAGCTCCCTGACCCCCGACGCATATCCGAGCTGATTACCCCATGACGTCGCGGCCCACTCCTGGAGTGTTTTTTGAGCAAAATTTCTTCCCACGGCTCTACCAACCAAGGTGCACTGTGCCATCTTCAAAACGCTATCCTAAGCAAGATATTCACCAACTGCATAATTCCGAACCACTTTCTTTTTTATCCAATTCTTTCGACGCTTCTTAGAGGAACCATTATGCACTCTCCTCCCGTCACAGTCGGCTGGATCCCCTGAACCATCACCTGAAAAAACCCTTCTTGGTGACTCAAACCCTCGCTGTTCAGCTACATCCAGAGGCGCCCTCCTTTCTTCCTCCGAATTGTCTCTGCTCGAAATCTTTCCTTGTAAGACCTGACCAGCCTCCCCTTCGGATGGCACCTCTGCAGCACTCTTCACAACCTCGAACCCGTCCAGAAAGTCTGAAGTCGAAAAACCTGTCTTCCAGTTGGAGAATAAACCCGAATCCCTCCGGCTCGAAGACCCCAACAAAACTTCCGGCCGATGGGAAAAAGACTTCTCCAGTGGGGCTGCCGTTAAAAGTTCCGGCGAAAGAACAAGAAAGTCAGATGGGGACATAACTGCCTCCACCTCCATAAAACCCTCTGCACCCACGAAATCCTGACCCGGTCTTGGGAAGTCCACCAGTTGCTCCAAAAACCGTCCACCTGGCATCTCCCAGATGTCAGTGCTTTCCAGTCTGTCACTGGAATAATATACCACGTCCAAATCCGCCATTAAACCAGGGAATAAAACCGTAACAGTCAAGAAACTCTCAAACAGCCACAAGTCTTGAAACCCTACCACTCCACCATCACAGATTGAGATAACCCTAAACCGACTTCTCCATAGCAGACTTCTAACATGCGCAGACAATCAAGAGGAATAGGGAAGACCCCTAGCCATAGCTAGAGGTCAAGTCCACCCGTACCAGCAGACTTGCCGCCTACGCCATCGCCCTCAGAGCTGCCAAAACCCTACGCCATTCTCATTTGATACCCCCAAGTTCATTTCGTCAATATACTAACTCTATTTACATCAATTCCCCATTAAGCAATGATGGGATGTCGACATGGATTGCTACATGCATTGAGTCACCATATACTTGTAACTGTCTGCAATTTCTTTCATTGGAAAAACAGAGAAGTAATTTCAATGTCATGAGTTCTGCATAGCTGTTGGTTCCAGTTCCCAGGCCCAAAGAAATTTGAAAAAAATGACTTTGATTTAGATATAAGCATGCACCTCCTGAGTTTGTGCACCGAATGCTTGTTTTCTTCCATCCAATTGCTAGACCTCCAGAGTGGCCAATAGCACTTTGCGCTGTGAAAGAGTATTGTGGAAGAAGTGATGTTAAACTAGTTTCAACTTCCAGCTCTGGACCCATTGTTTCTTGTGGAAGGATGACTTCTGGTGGTAGAACCTCCATCATCCTTTTAATTAGGGCAAGCTTTTTCTGGGTGCTTACCAGACCCCTGCAGTTTAGGGAGACAAATTTCATTTGGGCACCCCATCTGGGGTTTGCACTGCTCTAAGCACCCCAAAAATGGTTGTTTGTCTGCCACTTGCCTGATCCCTGAGCACCATGCTCTGGGCCGTAGAGAGGTGAGATGGTATTCCTCTCCCTTTCCCTTTGGATGTGATCCTGGCATTTACCCCTAGTCCTTTTGTAGAGATTTTTGGTTTTTGAGGGATTGTAATGTCCCTTGAATGAAGGTGGAAACAAATAGAGGAGGACTGAGTGGGTGAGTCATTTTTTATGGTGGAAGGGGAGGCTGCCTAGTTTGAATTGGTGGTACTTTTGAATGCGGGGGAGGAGGTGTCGTTTTTTGGGGGAGGGGGACTGTTTGTGATAGGTGTAGGCAAATATTTTTCCTCATTCAAAGATAAATCATTCAATTGATTGCTAAGGGAAGATGTGTTCATACCCGGTGGGGGAGACGCGATCCAACGTTGTTCTATCTATTGAGGAGGCCCTTCTGCTGCTACTGCTCCTGCTCTTTCCGGCTGATCCAATGGTTGTTCTGTGCCCTCCGACCTGAGAGGATTTTCGTCTGAATTTGTATTCGGATCAGTTTCTTTGGAGCTTGGGGCCTCTGTTCGTCTAACCAACTTCCTTCTTCCAGTTGTTGAGGGAACAAAGTTTGGGCAGTCTCTTGCCAAATGTCTTATTTCATGAAATTTGTGGCATCAAAACAGGAGCCCTTCATAGTCCAACAACTGTCTTTTTTGCTTGTTTTTCCATACAAAATTAAAGGCTTCAGGAAGACTGGTTCTGATGTTCAAAGAGATTAGGATCCTGGATACCTTTTTGATGTCCATCTGTTGAAACAAGAGGTCCACTTCAATGAAAGTCCCCGGCTCATTCCCAATTTCACTAAGGCAGGCCGGGTTCCAGAATTCCAATGGTAGTCCTGGAAGGCGAACCCAGATTGGTATTGTGTCCAGTTGCTCTGTTTCCGCATCGAACAAGGGGGTCCACTACTTTAGCTGAAACGAGTTTTTCCCATATGTCCAGACTCTACTGTGTATTTGGTCTGCATCCTCTCTGCATCTGAACAGGAAGCTGAACCATCCATTTGCAAGGGAATTAATAACCGGGCCTTCACCTTGAAGCCCTTCCCAATTTTTCCTGGCCCATTCCTTCATTTTCCCCAGGGTGGGGTTTCTTCCGGTGATTTTCCCAATTAGGGTTAATTCCTCCATCTCCCGTGCTTCTTCCATGGTGCACTAGACTCCACAATTTACGTTAAAATATCTTCTAGAGGGATTTAAACACTGAATATTTCATTTTTTTGAGTTCAATTGTTCGGTGGCGTCTCCTGTGCATGCTCCCTGTGACACTGAAGGATCGATTTCCCTGTTTGGGGTTCCTTGTGGTTCTGCCTGGGGAAGTTTGATGAAAATGGTTGCTGCAGCTGTGCTGTGAGGTTGAGGTTGGAATAATGAGTACGGGCCTCCTCCTAAGGCCGAGTTCAATGGCCATGCTGCGAACACACCTAGCAACTCTTCATCTGGAGGAGAACTGGAACCCTCCTCTCACTTCCAGCTGTCAAATTTTCCAATGTGTTCTGCACTGTGTCTGGGGACGGTATACCGATAATTTTCGGTGAGGAGAAGATGTTGAGCTCTTGCTGCCACGGGTCAACAGAGTTGTCTGCCATGTCTACCAGACCTACTCCCAACTCACAAAAACCTACTTGTTGAACTGAGTGTCCAAAACGAAAACGAGTCTATTTCTTATTATAGATTATATTTTTTTTAGAAACCACCCGTCGGATATCCGACGCATCGATGTTGGATAACTGCAATTTTTGCTTTTGCAAATGTCAACAAATCACCCTGGTAGTGTCGATTCCCCTTCGTATATCCGACGCGTCAGTGTCGGATAACTGCCAGTGTTGCTTTCGCAGACGTCGACGATCCGACCCTTCTAGTGTCGGTTCCCCGACACTACCAGGGTCGAAAATCTGACTCACTCATGTCAGATATTCGACGATTCTATAAATATTCTGTTACCAGCATTCTGATGATTGATTGTTGTCCGACACATCCGTGCGAAATGTCAGACGACATCAGATTCTGTCGTCGGATTTCGGGTTCAAATATTGTAGTGTTCTATGTTCAACCTTCAAGTTAATCTTCTTGAATGCAACCCAAAAACTACTTCAGAAACCCTAGCAAGAGCTAGGTCAAATTTAAAGTGTGGAGAATTGCGAATATGAAACCATAGGGAGATGAGCTTATCAAGGTGAATCAAATACACCTCCTTTTCTCCCAGATTTGTGGTTTAGATAGCTCAAAACTGGAAACCCTAGTTTCCCAACTCTAGTAGAGAGTAGGTCAGAAATGAAAATTTCTGGATATGAAATTTGCTTCCACAGATAGTTGTGCCCCACCAAGGCGAGTTGGAGAAATATAAGAATGAGCCAGTTCTATGAATTGAAGGGATAGATCCAAGAAGCCCTAGGTCTTGACCCGACAGATTTAGGTCAAAAAATTGAAATTTCACTAAACTGAAATTGATCTCCATGGAAGGATGCGCCCTAGGAGGGTGAGTTGCTCTATGCTCCTTTCGAGGTGATCTGAGGTGGGAAACACTCCAAAACGTGGATCCCTAGTCTTTGACAATGACTTCTTCTAGCACTACTTTGATACCATGTTAGATTTTGATAGTTGTAAAACCAAGATCACTCGAAGAAAGACAAAGCACAAAAGCAATATGTGGAGCTCATTTAACCATGATGATTCTAGATCATCCAAAACCATAGACAACTTAGTGTCACCCTCGAGCTCATACCTTCCAATAGAGATCAATGTACATCCAAGTAGTACTAGCACAGACCCCCGAGAAATAAGAGAGAAGTTCTTCTATGTTGGAAAACCCCATAAACACTCCTCCTAGCTTAAATAGTGAACCTCCTTATGTTGGAGCAAACTATCTTGAGTGATATGTCAAATGAGGAGGGGCACCTCCTATTTATACTGATTTTCCAATTGGATTTTTACCGGGGATGGCTTGTCTTGGGGACTACAAAAGTTCCATTTTATAAATTTTTTCTTTGTGTGATTTCACCCCAAGGTTTACATTGATCTTTTCAATTAGGGTTTTCATGATCAATTACATTTATATCTACTCCCGTAATGAATAAGAATAAATTATGAAGTTGCACTATTTCCAACATGCTTGGCCCTTTGGGGAATGCAAGGACTCTAGATGAAGTGCATGACAGTATCAAAAATATGCCATTATAACCCAATGCAAATGTGTTGGGAGCCTTGCTTGGGATATGCAAAATTCGCTATAATATTGATCCATGAAAACAAGCCGCAAAACACATTTTTGAATAAGAACCAAACAATGTCGGATATTATATGTTGTTGTCAAACATCTATGTCGAGGTATGTCGATGAGGTGGTGTAGGAAAGTTGAGGACAATGATGAAATAGAGGGGAGTGAAGAAGCAACCATGATTCAATGTTTTTGTGGTACATTGAAAGGATTTAGTGTTGTTGTGGTACATAGAGAGGTTCACACATTCCTCGAGCAAGACAACCCATCCTCAATCTGAAAATATTTATGCAATGTTGGAAACCTTGTATGGTCAAATGGAGAAGGAAAGTTATGTGCTTAACACAAATCTTGTGTTGCAAAATGTGGAGGAGGATAGGGAAAATATTATATTTGGTCATAGTGTGAAGCTAATCATTAGTTTTGTGATCATTAATACAATCCTAGGAACCCCATCTGTATCGTGAAGTGACCTTTGTTGCAGGGGAGCACCCCCTCTTCCTTCGCTCTTGATCCCAAAGCTCGCTCCCAAAATGCTCCAAGTTATGGGAGTGTGCTCCTAAGGCGCCCCTAAGGTGTTACCTGCCTCTTCTATACTTTAAGCTTATATACTAGAAGCTTCTATAATAGGTCGATCATTTGATGATGATGTTATGGTACCTCCCTTCTTTTCCAAGCTCCTATAAAAATTGTTATGGTTAATC
>LPNX010065694.1:197765-210669 GCA_001517045.1 Pseudotsuga menziesii | reverse complement strand
TGGGGCCCATGCCCCCAGGTGGAGGGGTGATGTGAGGGATGTTACCCCCAAGTGGGGGAACTACGGTGGTAGGAGTTACTAATGGAGTAGGTATGGGTATTTTTTGCCGTAGGAATAGGTACGGTGAGGGGAATGGTAGACGGGCCTCCTGTGGAGGGCATACCCATGATTGGTGTAGTAACTGGTATAGTGGCGTATGTACCACCGGTGGTCCCTATAGTGGAGGGGTTGGGATTCACGCCAGCCATGGGGCTAGTGGGGGTAGTGTAGAGAGTGTTCTCGGAGTCTGGTGATGGAGTCCTATGCCGCTGACGAGTGGAGTCGAGTGACAAGGCTCGAGATCGACGGTGACAACGGGTGGTGTCAAGTGAACAGTGCTGTGGGGGCTCGCCTCTGAGGCGACGAGAATGTCTCGGAGAGTCAATGGTGACAAGTGGTTTTCAAATATGTGGGTTGTGGTGTCGAAAAAACAACTCAAAAATCCTAATGCAACCGTGTGTGCAGAAGGAGAGCTCAAAAAAAACAAGGCACTCAGGCCAAAAAGCAACTCAAAACACCTACTGTAACTGCGTGCTACAATAGGCGGAGTGTCAACAAAGTGGTCAGAATACCAATAAGCAGTCGGTTTCCTAAAAAAAAGAAAAAAAAATCGGTGGACTCACTAGACCAAGAGGAGGTAAGGGAGCATGCAAACACCTAGCTAATGGTATTATGACTCAACTAAGTATATCCTCTGCAAGGTGATGAAATCCAAGTCAGACAATATAAGTAGGAAAGTCAAATGGCTAAAGTATCCCCCTACCAGGAGGGACACCAGGTACGCAAACCTAGAAGTATGGCAACTAAGATACCCCGTTCATGACACGTCCAGAAAGGTGAATCTGCCGCTTGGTCCTTTAACCGCAATATTCCCTATACAGGGATATTCCGAGAACTGCGAAAGGTAGCCCTTCAGTTACTGAATGGATTTCGGTATTCCACTTAGACTTCTGGAACCAATCTCACGACTTCAACCCTCCTAAGGGAGAGGCCCTCTGACAAAATGGTGGTGACCGTGTCAAAAAATACTAAGGGATTTTGGTTCCTTAAAGGACAACAACTATGTCTCAAGTGTAAACAACCGAGGGGTGTTATTGGAAGCCTATCCCCCCGATCCTACCTAACTACAAGATTCTTTTGTGTTCCTCAAATGAGTTTATAGTGTTGGTTGAGTTAAGTATATTTTAGGTCTCACTTTGAATTAGGGGATAGATTGTGTGCATGTGAGGTTGTGAATCCAAAATGGTTACTCAATGATAATAACAATGTAGAAAAAACTGTTGAAAAATGTCTACCATGCGAATTGTTTTTTTTTTTTTTTTTGAAATAAAGAATGCTAAAAATTTAAACAATGCTGGGAACAAGGGACAGAAATGGCTGCAGGTCTGCAAGTGGTACAGGTGGCTGTGCAAGTGCAGGAAAAAAGGAGGCAAAGAGGCTGGGTTTCGGCGCGGAAACAAGGGAAAAAAACAGTTCACCGACCGTGGGTATGGGGCGGACTCGCGCGGTCGGACCGCGGGTTTGAAGGCAAAAGTCGCGCGCAGATCACGGGTTTAGAGGAAACAGGCGCGGTCTAGGTCGCGGGTTTCGGGCTGACAGCGGAGGTCGGAGCGCGACTGTGTAATGAACAGGCGCGATCGGATCGCGACTGTGGGCGGAAAAAACGCGGTCGGGGCGCAGGAAAAAAGGGCTGACAGCGGCGGGCTGGTCGTGGGTTTGGGCCTGAAATGCGCGGTCGGGCTGCGGCTGCGGAAGGAAAAAACGCGGTTTCCGGCGGCCGAAAACGACGGCCGAAAGTACAGTACGGAAAAATAAGTTAAAAAAGACAGCGGAGTCGCCAAAACTGTAGCTAGGGTTTTCACCCTAGCTTGTGCTGATGAGCACCTACTAAGGAATCTGGAATCCTTAGTAGCAGTTCAATAATGTAAACAAAAATAAACTGAAACAAAGACTAAGCTAAAGCAGTAAAAAGTAAATAACATGAAGCAAAAATAGTAAAGAAATGTATAATGGTGATTTTATTGATATTACCTCCAATGAGGAGGTTGGTGGAGTCCGTTGCGCTGGTCCGATGTCGGTGGCTTCGAGCTCCAAGCTGCTTCCTTTCCTTTTCCGGTGGTGGAAATGGGCCAAAACGAGTTCTCAATGGGGAAAGTAGCTTGATGGTAAGCTAGGGTTTCGAGAATAATTTCGGCAGAGGCAGGATGCTTATGATAATGGATGTGAAATGAGGGGTCTCCACCACTTATTTATAGTTTTTTAGTGGTGGAATGCTGGCCCATGGTTTTGGAAACCATATGGTTTAGGGCAGCTTGTTTAGGGTTTTTTCCTCCTTTCCTCATTATTTTATATTTTTTCTTCCCTTTTGGGGATTTTTGCTATTTTTAGAGGAATTTTGGACATTTTTGGAGGAAAAATGGGTTTTTTGGCCTTTTGGAGGTATTTTAGGCCTTTTGGAGGCTTTTTAGATGGTTTTATGGCCTTTTAGAGGCATTTTAGGCCTTTTGGAGGCTTTTTAGTGGGATTTTCAGGGAAATATGGTAGGCAAATGGACAAATGAGCCATGTAGTGAGGTAGATGAGGTAGTTAACCATTTTTGGGTGTTAACACATACAATGTGTGATTCACCTAGTGTGGTGAAATCCGCTATAACAGACACGAATAGCATCATTCACAGGTGGCTTAACTATATTACCTTTGGCCATACTCCTAGTAAATCTTCCCATCACTTTAGCTTTTGACCTATTACTTTCCCAATTACATGTTTTATCAACACTATTCTTTGGAGTAACTGGTGATAGAGTTGAATACTTCCTCATTCTTTTAGAAACCAGAGGGGTACCCGGGCTTCTTACCGGAGTGGACACAGGGTCGCGACAAGCTTTGGGGCTCATTTGGCCGATAGGGTTTAACAGAGGCTCTCGTAAAGGAGGAACTGAAACATGATTCGGATCTTGATGCCTGTTGCAATCCTCAGGGTTGTCAAACTGACAGTGGAAGAAGGCCGAAAAACCATTGGACTCGATGAACTCATCCCAGGACCGGTTTGACTTCGACAACTCCCTATCAATTAACATGCGGACTAAGCCATGGTGAAAGAGACTATGACTAACATGCTTAGGACCCTTCTTAATTGCAGATGATATTTTCATCAAACTTCGCAACAGGTAATAACGTAAGTTCAGCGGGAAACCTATAAATGCAGACATCAACCTAAGATGGTAAACATAAGCGAAGGAAAGCCGACCTTCACAGGTCACGTACATGTGGAGCAAATCCAGGACTGGGTGCCATTCCCTTTTGAAGTATTTGCAGGCTACTCCACTGCGGAATGATACTTCTTGACAAGGTTTTTTCATTAGCTGCCACCACTCAGTAATGTCCATCCTCTTATATTTAAACCACCTTTCGCCTGTCAGTGACAGACCAATGGCAAGCGCCACTGATCACTCGTCCACCCAAAAACGGAGATCACCCACTTCTGCCTGAAAATCAACCAAGGAGACAGCAAAGACCCTTGTGACTTCAGGGTTCGAATCAGAGAATTTACTGACAAATGGAAGCCATCCAACAGCCTCGACCTTCGCTAATAGCTCAGGGTTCGAATCCAGCAATTTCATTTCACAAGGTTCGACCCTCACTACTAGCACCATGACCGACTGTGTCAAGGCACGTAACCACAAAAAAAACAAATACCACAGCTCGGCACAAGACAGTGAACCAGATAGTGAGCGCTCGGGATGCAGAACGAGGAAGAAATACAAGCAACGAAACCCTATGCATTCATAAACAAACTGTAACATGATCAGACGTAGACTATACCCCTGTAAACCCGGCATGGACGAAGGCATTATCTCTCAAAGAGGTAATCGAGTAATGAGGAATGATGGTTGAAGACTCCAGATAACTCATGTTATCATTATTTATCTGGCATTAATGATATGAAAACCCTTCGCTGTACATGAAACAGGTGTTCCATTAACTGATAGCCACGATGGAGGACAAGTACTGGGACTTAAATGTGATAGACAGAGCTCAGTACCAATGTAATGATACCATATCGAATTCGCACCAGGTGGATCAAATTCGGAGGCGATGGCAGAGGTCATAAAAATCACAAGGATTAAACCTTTGGTCATCAATGCATAAACCTTATAGTATAATAATGTTAAACTCCAAAGGTGGCGATCATGTGATAATAATACAAACCATCACGTCGAAACTAGACTGTGCAATATAAACCATATTATAAAGATCAACATAAACAATTATGGTAATATCAACTATGGTTTGTAAACTTAGGATATGGCACATAAAACATGTGATCTTAGACACTCTAGGATTTACCAAAGTTATAACAAACTGCCCATGCATGACCATTAATCAACCTTGAAATAAAATCCATGGTACTGCGAGAAATCGACCATTCCAATATCTCAACCTATATCAATAATGAAAGTGACAAAACCAAATAATAAAATCAATTGATAATGTTTTGGATAAGATTTCTAGATTAGGTTATGATAAAATATATGAGAATTATTAATACTTCTCCTTTAATTTTTAAATATAAATCAATCATAACTCGATAATGGTGATTTTGTCACATAACCTATGGTTTGCAAAGGCTGCTTAAAAAACATAAAATTTCACTGATTTAGTAGCTCGCGGAATCTCATTGTTTCAGCAACTTGTGATTCATTAAATTTGCTCCTTAAAATTCGAACATTTCATCAAACAAAATAGGATTTTGTTTGATGAAATAATGTTTTTTAAGGCTGTTGGGCAGGGGCACAACAGATGGCGATTGGCTGGGCAAAACAGTTATCTCTGTTGCTCAACCTGAAACCATGCAAACAAATTAATTAAATCCTTCATATAAGCCATAATAAAGAGATTGCTATTTTAACATCTTAAACAGATTCAAGCATTTCATAGTTCTAAAAATTACCAGAAAATTACAGTTTCAGTTATTTATTTGATGAAAATCAGGTTTCTAACAAAAATCGGTCCTTAAGGAGTAAGACAGTAAATGGATCAGTCTTAAAGAATAAAATATCAATACCACAAGCATGGCCCTGCTGCCAGCAGGCGTCCATAGCCTCGACAGGGTTGCTTCAAAACCCACAGAATGCCAGTATCCCATCTGCTAGTTATAAATATACACTTCTGGTAGGGGTGAACTGTTACCATTATTTTCTTTTTAATTTTATTACTCATGAAGGACATGGTTCAGGCTTGGTAACCAGATAGTAACCATGTCAGTCACCAGTCTGTATTACAGTAAAATGAACCAGCTCGTGATGAGACCTTTCATCCCTTAGGGTTTTCTATACAAGGGTCGTTGCCCAAGCTTGGTGACCGGAGATGACAATGTCACTGAATGCAAACCTATGATCCTAAACAGATCAGCTCGTTATGAGACCTTCTGTCCTTCAGATTGTTTTTGCAAATGTTCAAGTTCATCCTTGTCCAGAACGTAATTATTGTTAATCTCAAATGAGATTATCATAGCAGATGGGGAGGCAAATCTGATCCTCTTTACGAGAAGGGATGGCGTAAAAGACTTAAATAGATAACTTTATCAAGTACTCCCCTAATCCCTTTGGGCAAATCTTTGCAGAGACTGATATAAGTAATTAATATTAACATGGTTTAAGAGTTTCTAGTAAAATCTAGAATGATGAAAACACCATTCTCTGTTCAAGAGGTAAAACAGTATGACAGTTTCCAGGATAGTAATGTCTTCGTGCACGATTTACAGATCAAGTACAAAACTTGAAATCAGTCATCAATTTGAAGTTTGATAGATTTATTAGGCTCACAACATGCAAATAAAACCTCAAATCAATATGGGAAAATATAAACAAATCAAAAGGAAACGAAATAAAATCCATCAAGCAAGCACACCACACAAGGTATATACATGATAATCCCTTGAGTGGGATCAACAAAAATATCTCTTAATCAGGTGACCATTTACTAGAAGGTTGTCAATGTCACCTTCCAATGTTTGCAACCTGAACGTGCTAGGACCAAGTTTTTCTGTAATAATAAATGGTCCCAGCCACAGGCATTGGAACTTTGTGTGTTTTCCTTTATCTTCGTGCTCCTTGTCCCATTTTAGGACTAAGTCACCTACTTCCAAATCCTGACTGACTGAATTTCTGAGATCAAACCAACGCTTCACGGTCTGCTGGTGTTTATCAAACTTTTTCCTAGCCAACTCCCTATCTTCCTCCAGTTTATGCAAGGTATTAATTTGATGCTCCATGGCAGAACATGGTGTCTCCTGCACTGACTGGGAGATCTGTAAAGAGGGTAAGAACAAATGAGGAGGAAAAATAGCTTCCTTGCCATATACCAAGAAAAAGGGAGAGTTTCCTATAGCAGGTTTGGGAGTCACTCTGTCAGCCCACAAGGCATTCGATAAGGTGTTATGCCAATTCCTGTGATGATTTACCACCGTACGTTTTAGAATCTTGATTAAATTTTTATTAGAAGATTCAGCTAACCCATTACCCTGGGGACAATAATTAGCTGAATACTTTAACTTTATTCCTTTTTCCAATGCATACTCAGTTAATTTAACAGAAGAAAAATAAGTTGCATTGTCAAAAATCAAAGATTCAGGAACACTGAATCTGGTGATAATAAAAGAATCAAGGAATGATATCACCTGTTCCGAATTAACTACTCATAAGGGAATGGCTTCGACCCATCTAGTGAAGTAGTCTGTGGCTGTCAAAATGTATTTATGCTGCTGTGAAGAAGCTGGTGTGATTGGGCCAACAATATCCAGACCCCATTGCTGAAATGGGACTTCGATAATCACCGGCTGGAGGGGTAACGCTGCCTTCTTCAGTCTGCCTCCTGCTCTTTGACACTCCTGACACTTCCTGGCGAAAGAATATGCATCTTTGAACAAGGTGGGTCAGTAGTAACCAGCTTTAAGTATCTTTTGCACAGTGGTTTCTCTTCCAAAGTGTCCTCCGGATGGTCCTGCATGTAGTTGAGATAACACATTATCAGCCTCGTTTCTTTCTAGACAACGAAGGAGAATTCCTTCGAAATTCTTTCTAAACAAAATGTTATCAATAAGTTGATAAGGGGCAGATCTCAATCTCAAAGATCTTTTATTATGTGGGTCTAAATGTTCCGGAGCATTCCCATGCAATAAAAAGAACTTAATATCATTATACCAAGAATCAGGAGGAGCGGAGATCGGAAAAACTTCCCTTTCGAAAAAAGAAGGTTCGCTAAAGAAATGCAGATCAGATTCAGAATTGTTCGAAGATCTAGCTGCCAACTTATAGAGTCCCTGTCCCCTGACGATCTTCAATGGTTTTATTTCCAGGTCATATTCCTGAAGTGCTGTGACCCAATGTGCTCGTTTTTCACCAAGATCCTTTTGTACCAAGAGATTTCTAACTGCAGAATATGGTACAATGACTTTGGTGTGGGACTTCAGCAAGTAAGGCCTGAAATGTTTGACAGATTTGAAAACAGCGAAAGCTTGCTTGTCTACTTCTGGATAGTTCAACTCTGCACTGTTCAAACTAGAACTCGTAAAAGCGATCGGAGCTTCATTATTTTCCTGGTTTTTCTGTGTCAGAACAGCAGCATATGAAGAATCAGAAGCAAACGTATACAAAATGAAAGGTTTGGAAAAATCTGGGCTAGTTAGAGTAGAAGCTTCAGCAATAGCTTTTAAGATGTCATGAAAAGATTGCTTCTCATCAGTAGACCATTTAAAATCAGCATCTTTCTTGATCATTTTCTGAAGCGGCCTAACAATTTCCATGAACCCAGGAATAAATCTAGAAACAAAATTTATCTTCCCAAGAAACGACTGCATAGACTTCTTTGAGTGAGGCATCGAAATCTATGATATAGCACGGGTACGTTCTGGATCAATATTGATGCCTTCTTTAGAAACAACAAAACCTAGTAAATTACCTTCTGTGACTGAAAAGATAGATTTCTTAGGATTTAGAGAAATCCCATATTTCCTGCAACGCTCAAAAACTCTCCTGAAGTGAGTTAAATGATCAGTTCTATTTTTTTAAAAGACAGTAACATCATCAAGATAAATAACGACAAACTTATCGATCAAACCTCTGAAGGAGATATCCATTACCCTCTGAAATGTTGCTCCGACATTTATTAAACCAAATGGCATCTTCCTATAGGCATAGGTTCCCCAAGGAGTCCTAAAGGTTGTTTTCAACTGGTCAGCTTTGGATACTAACACTTGGTTGTACCCTGAAAATCCATCTAGAAGTGAAAACATTTCGGATCCAGAGACCTGTTGCAAGATTTTCACCATTGGAGGAACAGGATAATTGTCCTTGTCTGAAACTTTATTCAGGTTTCAAAAATCGACGCATAACCTGATATCGCCATTTTTCTTTCTGACGGGGACAAGATTTGCCACCCACTGTGCATGCTGAACTGGGAAAATTATTCTGGCGGCAAGGAGTTTATTTAGATCCTTCTTGACAGCTGGTTCTAGGCTAGGATGCATTTTCCTCAATTTCTGTTGAAAAGGTTTAGCCTCTGGTTTCATAGGAATGACATGTTGCATTATATTAGGATCAAATGTCTTAAGATCCTCGTAAGTCCATGCAAAGATGTCTTTAAACTCATTAAAGAGTCTTATAAAGGCTGTTTTTTCCTGGGGAGTACACGTACTACCCAGATTTACACATTGAGGGTTATACTCAGTGCCTAGATTTACAATGTCAGATTGCATGATGGAGCTGTTAGTTTTATAGTTCCTTGCAGCTTTAAATTTATCCTTCAAGTCATAGAATTTCTCAAGTTTGATTACTGATCTGGGGAGAGTACTAACCTAATTGAGAGATTCCTGAATTGAGCAAGGCTTATGAATTACCGCAAAATTATATAGATCCTCATCGTGAGTCATTTCGTCAATGACCGCATCCTTTAAAGTATCCTTCAAAGTTAGAAAATCGATCAACTGCTCATCGTTGTCGAATACTCTCCAATTTGTTATGTTGTTAGGTATAGAAGGTCTGAAAAGCAATTCAACCAAGAAAGAATTAGTAAGCATTCCTTCAGATGGAATTAACCTTGAAGAAACATTAGCTAAAAGATAAGCTTCCTGATTTAGATAACGAGGGATGGAACTTATGTTAAAGGCCTCAAATGCTAATAGTAAATTCCATACCTCTTCCTAATAATTTCTCAAGTGTCCAGCAATGCAATGTATAGTGTTACATACCTGTCTAACAATTATCTTAGAGTCCCCTAACACTACCAAAGCTTTGGCTTCTAGGTCAATTGCTTTTTTCAGCCCTTGAATCAGAGCTTCGTATTCAGCCATGTTGTTGGTGCATTCGAATTCTAACCTGCAAGCTATGGAATACCTTTTCCCATAAGGGTCTATCAGCAAGCAACCTGCACCAGCCCCTTCTTTTGACTTAGATCTGTCGAAATATAAAGACCAGAGACCATTGTTCAGATCTAAGTGTACCGCAGTTGGGACTGTAATTTCATCTGGAACTTGCGAAAAATGGCAAATTTCAGACTGCTGTTCTGCACCTGTTATCGATGAAGTTTCAGCTTCAAAGTCCCCAAAGAAAGAGTCTGCCATATAGTTTCCCATTATGGTATCGGTGAATAATACCGGTTCATTCAAATCATCCAATTCGGTGACGGTATGCTTCATGTAGCGTTCTCGATCAATTCTGATTTTATTCGGGCGACCATTATGAGATATCCATAGGTGTGACCAATCAGTAGCAAAATATCCTTTCAGTTTCTTAGACCAATCTCTGCTGAGAAATAGACCATACGCTTCTGGGATGTCTGCTACAATTATATCAATAATAAAATGGACTTGAGGATTCGAAGGATTCGAAGCTAACATTATCAATACCTCTTTCAACTTACCTATTACTTTTACGTTTGAACGATCAAGCTGTACAATACTTGTATCACAAGGCACAGGGACAGCATTAATTTTTTTACATACAGAGTATGTCATAACATTCTTGGAGGCCCCTGAGTCTATCATACAGTTGTGCACTTTATGATTGCATATTTCAAACGTAAGTAAAAAAGGCAGAGTTGAAGAATCAGATTTCTTGCCTATGGATGATGCATTGACTGAAGATTTTGTTGGGTTATCTTTAGTGTTAGCAGAGCTGTTTTGATTTGAAGTAGTTTTTCCACTTTTACTTGGAGATACCACTTGCATCATTTTATCTCTAATCACCGGTAACTTAAGTAGTTCATAGATAGAGATGTTGGCTTTGATTTTCTTTAAATCTTCAATCAGATCGTATTCTAAATCAAGAGAGGGTGCAGATTTACTATTTGCAGGTTGGGTTTTTGTTTGAGCAGCTGAACTATTATCTATAGCAGTTGTAGAAGGTTCCCCTAAGGGCTGATCTTTCTTGCTTCTAGTGTTATATTGATGCTGGTTTACATTGACAACACCTACATCTTCATCACCAGTGTAACGCCCCGGTTTTGACCCCGTTACATTAGATGTATATGATGTATATGATGTATATATTGTAATGATCATGGTGTGGAGCTAAAGGCCAAGGCCCTGCCATTGATCGGTAATGCTATGTTTTGGATTTAATTGTCACCGAAGGTCTATCGGGGCATGCGGCATATAATATGTTGGCCATCATGTAAATATGCATCATAATTAATTAATGGACACAACCAGCTATGGTCGCGACAACTAAATCGAATGGGGCATGATTTCCTATGGATAAGGGGGGGGGTGAAATATTTAACCTATGGGCCAATGGGGAAAAGCCAAATGTCTATGAGAAGACCCATCAAGCTGTCAACTACCTTTCTTGTCTTTTTCTCCAATCATTTATTTCTGCCAGAATGTGGTTGAGTTAGTTATTGCATGGAATGGGAAGAGTATGGGAAAAGAAATTCGAATTGGGCAGAGAACCATTTTTGGAAAAACGTGTTCTGACTTCCTTGGCAAGGAAAATGCCCAAAAACGTATGCCATTCTGCTATGCATCCACGTTTTTCATTTTTCCTCACCATCCTCCTTCACGTTGGGGCTTTTGGGAGCAGCTGGAATTTTTCCTATGTCTTTCATTCACGTTTTTGGTTGCTGGCTTCATTTTTCCCATGGATGGGAGGTCGTTTTTGTAGTGCTGGGGATTGGGTTGTTTTTCCTCACGATTTGGGAGCTGCTGGTGCATTTCCCATTCACAATTTTGTCTGATCCTCCTCACGCACAGCAAGCTGGGAGCCATTTGATGCTATTGCCCACGATTTCCTGGAATTGTTGTAAATTCGTTTGAGAGTCATTTTGGCCACGATAGGGCCAAGAATGACTCGGGAATTGTTTCCCTGTTTAAGCTGTAATAGCTAAATTGGTTTCCTGAGTGCAATGGTTGGTCTTTGGACTGTGTGAGGAGCAAGGATTTTGGCTTGGTTGCTTGATAAACCTAGTGTTAGAAACCACACAGACAGAACTAGAGGGCTGGCCTTCTTCTCCATCACCCCTGAATAGCACTGGAAGGGAATGCAGGGCCTGAGGGACTGTGTAGCAAAGAAGGGACCGATTCCTTGTGTTGGGTGTGGATGGGTGTCTTAGAGGTCAGGCTAGTTCTGATGTGGTTATTCTTGGCTCTGTAATGAGCTCACCAGCTTAGCAATTTGCCTCCTCCAACTCCCGGATGGCCTGATAAACCCAACTTAGTTGGCTTGGCTGTGTTTTGGTTACCTTTGGCTGTGTTTTGGTTACCTTTGGCTATGTGTCAGCCTGCTAGCTCCCTTATTCCTTGGAGAATCATGCCCAGCTCGGGGGTGGCAGCGTTGCTGAGATATTGATGAGCACGCTGGCCTATGGTTGGGTGGAACGTTGCAGCGACGTAGCTGGTTGCGGAGCAAAGCTCTCATAAGATAAGTAATCTTGTGTATTTTACCTCTGCGATTCTATATTTACTGTTAATTAAAATGGAATGAACATGTTGAATGAATGTTTGTTTGAATGTTGTTGGTTTCCACTGTGTATGATGATTAAAATGCATCTGTGTATGATAAACATCCCTGTGTGCACATTTTAGTTTAAATTCTCTTTCAGCATTCTGTTTTAGGCAATTTTAAGCATGTACATGTTCATGGGAGGTTAGCTCGGTCTGTTAAAGCTATTAGATCGCGTCCTCCTTGCCGGTCGGAGGCATGGGGACGTGACAGCATGGTATCAGAGCCCTGAGTTGCAGCATGGGCCTGCATGAGCCGCCAAGATGCAGTAACAGGGGTTACATTTCATTCTGCCCAGCTGAATCGGTGGAAGACTGTGAAAATTTAAAATTTTGTTGAAATGTTGAGCAGTCGGAAGAACTAGCAGTAAAGCTTCCGCCGTTGCGGAAGGTTTCACGAAGTTCCTGTCTGCTGTTGCGGAAGGTTTCGTGAAGTCCCTGTCCGCCGTTGCAGAAGTTTTCACAATTTTCCCATCCGCCGTTGTGGACGTCAAAGCAATCATGCTTCCGACCCAAGAGTCACCCGACCGCCGACGCCACAGAAAAGTTGAAAATTCGGCTAAGTATGGAACGGTCGGGCCATTGGAGGAAGTGAAATTCCGCCGTTACGGAAGGTTTCACAATCTTCCCATCCGCTGTTGCGGATGGATTGGTGAAGTCTCCCGCCCGTCATTGCGGACGGCGAATCGATTTGGCTTCCGATTGGAAAGGCCACCGACAGCTGACACAGTAAAAGAAAGATTGAAAATTTTTCTAAGTGTTTTAGCGTTCGTCGGAAGGGAGAGTGGTCCAACGTCCGATGTTTCGAGAGTCCGCCGATGTCCGATGTTCCGAGAGTCCACCGACATCCGATGTGATTCTAAGTGCCAA
>LPNX010065694.1:167673-195273 GCA_001517045.1 Pseudotsuga menziesii | reverse complement strand
TACTGTGAAGAATAAGTATCCTTTGCCTAGGATTGATGACCTCTTTGATCAAATGAGAGGAGCAAAGGTATTTTCCAAGATTGACTTGAGGTCTGGTTACCTTCAGGTAAGGATCAAGGATGAAGACATTCATAAGACAACCTTCAGGACAAGGTATGGGCATTATGAGTTTGTAGTGGTACCATTTGGTCTCACCAATGCACCAGCTACATTTATGTGCCTTATGAATAGTGTCTTCAGCAGGTATTTGGATAAGTTTGTTCTTGTTTTCCTTGATGACATTCTTGTTTATTCCAAGAATGAGGAAGAGCATGAAGAGCATTTGAGGTTGACATTGCAAGTTATTAAGGAGCATTAGTTGTATGCAAAACTGAGCAAGTGTGACTTCTATAGAGATAGAATTCAGTATTTGGGTCACATTATCTCAGAGGAGGGTATATCTGTGGACCCTCAAAAGATCAAAGCCATTATGAATTGGCCTACTCCAAGAAATGTGACAGATGTAAGATCTTTTATGGGACTTGCAGGATACTATAGGAGGTTCATTGAGGGATTCTCCAAATTTTCACATGCCATCACTTCTTTGCAAAAGAAGGGGATGAAGTTCAAATGGACATCAAGGTGTGAAGAAAGCTTCCAGAGGTTGAAGAATATTCTCACCAGTGCACCAGTATTGAAGGTTGCAGATCCAGAAAAAGATTTTGTGGTGTGTACCGATGCATGCAGACAAGGGCTTGGAGGAGTCCTTATGCACGAAAACCACGTGATATGCTATGAGTCAAGAAAGCTGAAGGAGCATGAGAAGAACTATGCCACTCATGATCTAGAGCTTGCAGCCATAGTACATGCTCTCAAGATGTGGAGACATTACTTGATGGGCAGAAGATTTGAGCTTAGAACAGACCATTGTGGTCTGAAGTATCTATTTGATCAGCCTACGTTGAACGCTAGGCAAGCAAGATGGCTGGAATTTTTATGTAAGTTTGATTTTGAGATCAAACACATAAAAGGAAAGGAGAATAAGGTAGTTGATGTGCTCAGCAGGAAAATGCAAGAAATGCATGTGGCATCTCTTAGTATTTGCCAGTCAGATTTGAGGCAGCAAATCGTTGATCATGTTGCTGGAGATGAATTGTATGAGCAGGTAAAAGACAAATTGCAGCAGCAAAGTCTTGATAAGAGGTATGAGGGATATAAATTGGAAGAAGATGGTTTTCTTACTTATAAAAATAGAATTTATATTCCGAATGTAGCGGATTTGAGGAGAGTTGTCATGGATGAGATCCATCAAGCTCCGTATTCTGGTCACCCAGGATATCAGAAGACAATTGCTACAGCTAGAAAGCAGTATTTTTGGCCGGGAATGAAAAGGGATATGGCTGACTACATTTCAAGATGCATGAAATGTCAACAGGTAAAGGTTGAGCATCAACATCCAGCAGGTTTGTTGCAGCCCTTGCCAGTTCCAGAATGGAAATGGGAAGTTATTTCCATGGATTTTATTACAGGATTGCCGATGACTTGGAGAGAACATGATTCCATCATGGTTGTGGTAGACAAGTTGACAAAGGCAACACATTTTATACTAGTTAAGTCTACGTATGAGGCTGGTGACATTGCAAAGGTCTTCATGAAGGAGATACTTAAATTGCATGGATTGCCTAAGGCAATAGTATCTAACAGAGATGTCAAGTTCACTTCCAACTTTTGGAAGGGGTTGTTTGCAGATTTAGGTACAAATCTAAACTTCAGCACTGCATACCATCCTCAGACAGATGGGCAGACCGAGAGAGTTAATCAGGTGCTTGAAGATATGCTTCGCATGTATGTGATGGACAAACCAACCAAGTGGGAATATTACTTGCACTTGGTAGATTTTGCTTATAACAATGGACATCAAGCATCCTTGGGGATGAGTCCATATGAAGCTTTGTATGGGAGAAGGTGTAGGACACCAATGACTTGGGATAATCCAGTGAACAGGATTGTGCTTGGGCCAGAATTGCTCAAGGAGATGGAGCAAGAGGTTGTAAATATCAGGCAGAAGCTGAAAGCAGCACAGGACAGACAGAAAAGCTATGCAGATAAGCATAGGGTCAACAGAGAGTTCAGTGTTGGGGATCATGTTTACCTCAGAGTGAGGGCAAGGAAGAGTTCCTTGAAGCTTGGAAGTTGTGCCAAGTTGTCACCGAGATATTGTGGGCCGTTTGAAGTGCTTGAAAGAATAGGGCCAGTTGCATATAGACTTGCATTGCCTGCTAGCACTAGGGCTCATAATGTTTTTCATGTTTCTTTGCTTAAGAGATATGTACATGATCCTAACCATGTGATAAATTGGGATGTGATTCAGGTGGAACCCGAGGGAGAGTTTCGAATCGAGCCAATGCACATCCTCGACAGGAAGGTCACAATGCTCTGGAACTGAGCCATAGGTCAGGTAAAGGTGCAATGGGAGCACTTCAGACCTGAAGAGGCTACATGGGAGCTAGAGGATGCCATGCGATTGGCACATCCATTTTTGTTCAATTCTACGGAACACTGAGGCGATGCCAGTGTAGCATTTTGTTCAAATTTTGTGAGCACTGAGGACAGTGCTATTGAAGGGGGAGGGGAATGTAACGCCCCGGTTTTGACCCCATTACATTAGATGTATATGATGTATATGATGTATATATTGTAATGATCATGGTGTGGAGCTAAAGGCCAAGGCCCCGCCATTGATCGGTAATGCTATGTTTTGGATTTAATTGTCACCGAAGGTCTATCAGGGCATGCGGCATATAATATGTTGGCCATCATGTAAATATGCATCATAATTAATTAATGGACACAACCAGCTATGGTCATGACAACTAAATCGAATGGGGCATGATTTCCTAAGGATAAGGGGGGGGTGAAATATTTAACCTATGGGCCAATGGGGAAAAGCCAAATGTCTACGAGAAGACCCATCAAGCTGTCAACTACCTTTCTTGTCTTTTTCTCCAATCATTTATTTCTGCCAGAATGTGGTTGAGTTAGTTATTGCATGGAATGGGAAGAGCATGGGCAAAGAAATTCGAATTGGGCAGAGAACCATTTTTGGAAAAACGTGTTCTGACTTCCTTGGCAAGGAAAATGCCCAAAAACGTATGCCATTCTGCTATGCATCCACGTTTTTCATTTTTCCTCACCATTCTCCTTCACGTTGGGGATTTTGGGAGCAGCTGGAATTTTTCCTGTGTCTTTCATTCATGTTTTTGGTTGCTGGCTTCATTTTTCCCATGGATGGGAGGTCGTTTTTGTAGTGCTGGGGATTGGGTTGTTTTTCCGCATGATTTGGGAGCTGCTAGTGCATTTCCCATTCATGATTTTGTCTGATCCTCCTCATGCACAGCAAGCTGGGAGCCATTTACTGCTATTGCCCATGATTTCCTGGAATTGTTGTAAATTCGTTTGAGAGTCATTTTGGCCACGATAGGGCCAAGAATGACTCAGGAATTGTTTCCCTGTTTAAGCTGTAATAGCTAAATTGGTTGCCTGAGTGCAATGGTTGGTCTTTGGACTGTGTGAGGAGAAAGGATTTTGGCTTGGTTGCTTGATAAACCTAGTGTTAGAAACCACACAGACAGAACTAGAGGGCTGGCCTTCTTCTCCCTCACCCCTGAATAGCACTGGAAGGGAATGCAGGGCCTGAGGTACTGTGTAGCAGAGAAGGGACTGATTCCTTGTGTTGGGTGTGGATGGGTGTCTTAGAGGTCAGTCTAGTTCTGGTGTGGGTATTCTTGGCTCTATAATGAGCTCACCATCTTAGCAATTTGCCTCCTCCAACTCCTGGATGGCCTGATAAACCCAACTTAGTTGGCTTGGCTGTGTTTTCATTACCTTTGGCTGTGTTTTGGTTACCTTTGGCTATGTGTCAGCCTGCTAGTTCCCTTATTCCTTGGAGAATCATGCCCAACTCGGGGGTGGCAACGTTGCTGAGATATTGATGAGCACGCTGGCCTATGGTTGGGTGGAACATTGCAGCGACGTAGCTGGTTGCGGAGCAAATCTCTCATAAGATAAGTAATCTTGTGTATTTTACCTCTGCGATTCTATATTTACTGTTAATTAAAATGGAATGAACATTTTGAATGAATGTTTGTTTGAATGTTGTTGGTTACCGCTGTGTATGATGATTAAAATGCATCTGTGTATGATAAACATCCCTGTGTGCACATTTTAGTTTAAATTCTCTTTCAACATTCTGTTTTAGGCAATTTTAAGCCTATACATGTTCATGGGCGGTTAGCCCGGTCTGTTAAAGCTATTAGATCGCGTCCTCCTTGCCGGTCGGAGGCATGGGGACGTGACAGTCAGTCAATTCTGAAGTATCCCAGAAGTGGTTGATAACTTGAGGAGGTTTATCTTCTGTGTCATTATCTTTGTCTTGGGTACCTTCAGAACTCTGTCCTGAAGATTGAGTTTCATTTTCAGCTAATGTTTCTAGACCTGAAACTAATAGCTTGAGGAAAATATTAATTTCATCAACACTATTAGCTTCAGAGGGTGGAGTCTGTCTAGGAGCTGTATTTAGGAATGGCCTTCTGAAAGGTTGTCTAGGTGGTTCTTTAGGAGGAGTGTTTTCAGAAGTGCCTTTCTTTAAATCAATGATTTCATTAGACAGTTTTTTAATAACTCTTTGGAGGCTATCTAGGTTTAATGAATCCTGACCTTTTTTCTCAGGGTTTGTGTTCTTGGTAGGACTGTCAGTATTCTTACGAGAAGAAGACGCAGAATCTGTGTCTACTCTAGGATTTGATTTTATGGTGGACATATCTTTCTCAACCTTAATTGCTTCTTCAAAGTTTTCAGCAAGGGTAAGTTTGGCCTTTTGTCTGACAAACATGGCCATTGACACAGGAAAGGCTGAAGTGTAAAATTCAATGGTGACATCCTCATTTGGCCTTGAAGCAGCAGGGATCCTATTTCTTATAGTAAGGAATCGCTGGTTGAAATCTTTGACCTTTTCCTTGGTTTCCATGCAAATTCTAGACAATTCTAGCACCAAGGTAGCTGGAGTCTTGTCGTCTCCAAACTTGTTCATGAAAGCAAGGTCGAATTCATTCCAGCTGGTAATGGAACCAGCCATAAGTGAAAAATACCATGTCAAAGCTTTACCCTCAAATGTATAAGGGAAAATCCAACATACTACATTTTCATGTTCAACATCCAAGAGTCGAACTGCCAACATAAAATTCTTGACATGATCTTCTGCTGGCTCTTTCAACTCAGGGTTGAACTTGGGTAATAATTTCTCACGATGCTTAGGTAAAGGGTGTTGATTTCCTGGGACAGCCACTGCATCCTGAGCTAACCATGGCATATTAGCATTAGGGTTTGGGGGGTTTACACCTGCCATGTTCCTTGGTGATGGAGGCGGTGAAGGTGGTGTTTGATGAATGTGAGGAGGTGAATGAGGTGGTGATGGTGGTTGACCAGCCCCTCATGACGTAGGTGGTCCTGAAGAAGATGAAGGTTGATTGGTGCCTGTTATAGACTGTAGTAATTGATAGTTAGGGGGGACACCTAAAGGTTTCTATGGTTCTTCAGAGGAGGGCCTAGTGTGATGAGTACGGGGATGTCTGATCTGAGCAAGAGATAATTCCGTAGGTTGGGTCCCGGTGAGTTTCGAATAAGCCCTAGTTAAAATTCTCTGGGATTCATTTATGGCCTATTCGACCTGGTCAATTTCTTCAGGTTGGCGAATACCGGGAGAGTTGAACTGGGAGATAAGGTTCCGAACGGATTCATTCAGTGCGGCATCACCCGATCATGATGAACTGAGAGTACGTGGCTATGATGACTATATTTGAGGGGTGATAGGCTGATTAAATTTGTCTATAGGATTGTTTTCATCAGCCATTAGCTTAAGCAGGCCCTCCTTCTAGCGCCATTGTTGATGGGCATATGTGACTATGCATGCAACGGGGGAAAACAACCTAGACCGGGATCCCTAAAGCAATCTCCAAGCTATTTGGAATGGTTGTTCCCGACAGGTTTAAAGGATCTGTTAGCCTGAAAGTCTAACTAAATAAAAATCTAAGAGATAGATCTAACACTACTGATTATTTATCAGATATATACCTATGTCTGTACAAGTTACTGAATGTTATTAATTACAGTATTAATCAACTAAGTTAAATCAGTTTATATTACAAAGATAGAAAATTAAATAACTATTAACAAGCTTGATTAATAACAAAGATACATTGTATACACCTGTACATTAATCAGAAATGAAAGGAATAATCTGAATATGACATGAGAATAAACATCTGTTTCAAATAAAAAAAATTAACAATATAATTAACAGAAAAGAAAACATATTATCCTAACCTAAGTCCTATCCTAATTAGGAGCAATGAGAAGATTTAAACTGAAATCAAATCTGTTAATAGGACTATCAATAATCTTCAAAATCTTCAAAATAAATTTAGAAATCACCAGGATCATACAATAGACGCGTAAACCACATACGTAACGATGTCAGTCATCAAATTTACAACATGGCGTTCATTAACAGATCGATAATCAGCGTAAGTCAATAGCCATACATAATAAATTTGCACAATTTATTAAAAGAGATTATGACAAACATGAATAATATAGAAAAACAGTAACAAGACCAGGGATAGCATACACATGTGCTAAGTATAAAACTGTAAACATATATCTAAGTTATCACCAGTTTAAAGATTGTATCTGATGACAGGAAACTGTCTCAAGTTACAGAAGATCAAACCGCATTCTTGTTGTCTCTTTTTCCCCACTATCGACCCTCAATCCCACATGCTATCTCCCCTTAAATACATGTAATCTCCAAAGATAAACAGTCCTAAAAACTAGAGATAGCAAAATCGAACCCTTTAACCAATTTCTCTTAAAAATGACAAGTAAGACATGTCATTTTTCTATATACGTGGAAACACCTAGAAATGGTAAAGATTCGATCCATAACTATCGAGAACATGAACGATGAAACAACACCTGGAATCGATTTGTTCTGATTATGTGGGGGGATCATCCAAAAACAAACAACCATCAAAATCTGAGTAAGAACGGCAACCATATCGCCTTCGATGCAACACATAAAAATGATATAATTAACACACATACAAAAATCGAAATGACAAAAACTATATAATAAACAAAAATAGAACAAGCCAATACCTGCACAGAAATAACCTGATCATTAATCCATCATAACTTCAAAATTGGAAACCGATAGCAAATACACCCCAAAAACATTACAATTTTACAGGCGCGTTGAAGACTTGGATGTTCACACCACTCGATTGACTCTGCGACTGACCCTTCAACTGCATAAGCGCAACTTGAGCATCAAGCTCCCGTACCTTTTCTTCATTCTTATCATTCTCATTCCGTAATTTAAGAACCCTTCTAATCAGCTTATTCTTATGATTTTTTAGACGCAAAAGATGCTTATCACTCAAGTCTACTTTCTCCTTTAACTTCAGATTATCGGCCTCCATCAAATCGCGATTAGCTATTACCTCATTCACCCTTTCTTCCATCCTGCATATCTTGTCTAAGAGACAGTTAACAAACAATGGGTGCATCATATCCCCAATGTCATGAAAACCAGATGGAATTGTCTCTACAGGATTCTCTTTAGATGGAAGGTCAGTAACAGGGTCAGGCTGAACATCCCTATCAAATGCGAGAGAAACATCCTCGACAGGATTTGAGGTAGATTTAGGACCAACAGTATGATCATCTTCAGGAAAAACGGGGTTACTTTCATCATCATCGATAATGACAGTCTTGACATGAATAGCATCATTCACAGGTGGATTAACTATATTACCTTTGGCCATACTCCTAGTAAATCTTCCCATCACTTTAGCTTTCGACCTGTTACTTGCCCGATTACATGTTTTATCAACACTATTCTTTGGAGTAACTGGTGACAGAGTTGAAGACTTCCTCATTCTTTTAGAAACTAGAGGGGTACCCGGGATTCTTACCAGAGTGGACACAGGGTCGCGACAAGCTTCAGGGCTCATTCGACCGATAGGGTTTAACAGAGGCTCTCGTAAAGGAGGAACTGAAACATGATTCGGATCTTGATGCCTGTTGCAATCCTCGGGGTTGTCAAACTGACAGTGGCAGAAGGCCGAAAAACCATTGGACTCTATGAACTCATCCCAGGACCGGTTTGACTTCGAAAACTCCCTATCAATTAACATGCGGACTAAGCCATGGTGAAAGAGACTATGACTAACATGCTTAGGACCCTTCTTAATTGCAGATGACATTTTCATCAAAATTCGCAACAGGTAATAAGGTAAGTTCAGTGGGAAACCTATAAATGCAGACATCAACCTAATATGGTAAATGTAAGTGGAGGAAAGTGACCTTCACAGGTCACGTACCTGTGGATCAAATCTAGGACTGTGCGCCATTCCCTTTTGAAGTATTTGCGGGCTACTCCACTGCGGAACGATACTTCTTGACAAGGGTTTTTCAGTAGCTGCCGCCACTCAGTAATGTCCATCCTCTTATATTTAAACCACCTCTCTCATGTCAGTGACAGACCAGTGGGAAGCGCCACTGATCGCTCGTCCACCCGAAAACAAAGATCACCCACTTCTGCCTGCAAATCAACCAAGGAGACAGCGAAGACCCTTGTGACTTCGGGGTTCGAATCAGAGAATTTACTGACAAATGGAAGCCATCCAATAGCCTCGACCTTCACTAACAGCTCAGGGTTCGAATCCAGCAATTTCATTTCACAAGGTTCGACGCTCACTACCGGCACCATGACCGACTGTGTCAAGGCACGTAACTGCACCCAAAACAAATACCACAACTCAGCACAAGACAGTGAACCAGATAGTGAGCGCTCGGGATGCAGACAGAGGAAGAAATACAAGCAACGAAACCCTATGCATTCATAAAAAAACTGTAACATGATCAGACGCAGACTATACCCCTGTAAACCCAGCATGGACGGAGGCATTATCGCTCAGAGAGGTAATTGATTAATGAGGAATGACGGTCGAAGACTCCAGATAACTCATGTTATCGTTATTTATCCGGCATTAATGATATGAAAACCCTTCGCTGTACATGAAACAGGTGTTCCATTAACCGATAGCCATGATGGAGGACAAGTACTGGGACTTAAATGTGATAGACAGAGCTCAGTACCAATGTAATGATACCATATCAACTTCGCACCAGGTGGATCAAATTCGCAGGCGATGGCAGAGGTCATAAAAATCACAAGGATTAAACCTTCGGTCGTCAATGCATAAACCTTATAGTATAATAATGTTAAACTCCAAAGGTGGCGATCATGTGATAATAATACAAACCATCATGTCGAAACCAGACTGTGCAATATAAACCATATTATAAAGATCAACATAAACAATTATGGTAATATCAACTATGGTTTGTAAACTTAGGATATGGCACGTAAAACATGTGATCTTAGACACTCTAGGCTTTACCAAAGTTATAACAAACCGCCCATGCATGACCATTAATCAACCTTGAAATAAAATCCATGGTACTGCGAGAAATCGACCATTCCAATATCTCAACCTACATCAATAATGAAAGTGACAAAACCAAATAATAAAATCAATTGATAATGTTTTGGATAAGATTTCTAGATTAGGTTATGATAAAAGATATGAGAATTATTAATACTTCTCCTTTAATTTTTAAATATAAATCAACCATAACTCGATAATGGTGATTTTTTCACATAACCTATGGTTTGCAAAGGCTACTTAAAAAACATAAAATTTCACTGATTCAGTAGCTCGCAGAATCTCATTGTTTCAACAACTTGTGATTCATTAAATTTGCTCCTTAAAATTCGAACATTTCATCAAACAAAATAGGAGTTTGTTTGATGAAATAATGTTTTTTAAGGCTGTTGGGCAGGGGCACAACAAGTCATAAGGTCATGCATAAGTGCAAGTGGATGTGAAATCCTAACCTATATGCTAGTTCAGACATAATACCTATCATAGGAACGAACGGGTGAAAACCTTGGAGAGAGTGTACAAAAATTGGACCCTACATGACAACCATATAAGTGCAAAACAACCCAAAATAGTCAATAAAGAATCCAAACTATAGGACATAGGGAGGAATGATCATGACAACTGCACCTAAAGGAAACAATGCAGTGAACAATGGGACATAAAAAGCTAAGTAGGGTGTAGACCCAATGTTCACGCATCCACAACCACCCCCATGAGGGTGACCACCGGTGTAAAGACCGAGTGAAGGGAATAAAAATCCTCCACAAATGGAGTAGAGGATGGAATATGACCATTTCCAAATCTATGAGCACGGTAAGGGGCTATGATGCCCCCAATCCTGACACCAAGGTCTATACTAGGACAAAGGATAGGTGATAGAATACCAGGCATGCTGAAAATAAAAGGACCCAAACTCAAGAGAGCATAAATATACTCAAGTAACCACGATCCCAAAGGCCAACTAGTGCACAAAGATCACACTCCTAAGAAAATCTATAGCCAAAATACAAGCAAACCAAGGGGAGGATATGTGATCTCCCAAATGCAGCAGGTATGTATCACCTAGGATAGGCTCGAAACTCCCATACACTACAAGTGGAGGTACGTAAACAATTATAGTGGCCCTTAGCTTCAACGCATAAAGCGACTATGCTGTCCGACCTCTACCTGGCCAGGACACCTGCAGAATAACCTCTACAAAGTGCCCCCTCGATAACCTAGGTAAGGAAACTAAGGTCACCTCAATATAATAAATGCTCAGGAAGACAGTCGCAGGAGAGATTGACCGTATGGGTAGGGTAGCAAAGCCCAAAACTCTAGAAATATCCCCCAGATACGAATACAATCCTGGAAATATCTCTAGTGCTACTCAGTTACAACCAAGGGTCATCCTAATCATAACTGCTCACACTTCCTCGTGCTTAACTCCCTTCTAAGAGGAGGATCCTGAGAAACACTAATTACACCAAGGGATTTCACAGTATCACCTAGACAGACACATACATGTTGTTTTTTAGTGGTCTTGGAGAATTTACTCACAATGAACTATTCCAAGACCCTAAAACCTAGTCTTGTTGGTGCACCCTATAAAAGAAAAGATTGTAATTCATTTTATTATGCGTTGATTTTAATTGGATGTAATTACTCAAAGGGAAATGGCCGTGCAACTAATGAAGTTATGACTCAGCAGTGAAGTAAAAGTGCATGCTGTAACAAACAATGCTAAGTACAATCTTTGTCAAATGAAAATTGGGTATGCCACTACATGAGATGCATAAATATATATTCCTTTCCGAATTCCAATGCAATCCTTCCTATATGAAAGCCTAACTAAAACTCTCATCCAAGCAATCCAATGCAAGTACCTCCTCAAATCCATATCTAATATGCAACTAAGAGTGCAACTACATTGTATTTTCCAATATAAAAGAATGAAAAATGCAATAAAAGTCATCTAAAACTCGTAGTCTCTGTAGCAAGTATAAAACACAAGCCCAGCAAGACACCGAGACAAAAAAGAGTAATGCACTAATGGAAAAACAAAAAGCATAAATGACTAAAACTACTTTCAAAGAAAAATCAATGAAAAATCAGTCTCTAGTCACAAAATAAGCATCCAATAGACAACAACAAATCCAAGGAAGACCCAACCACACTCACAACCCACCTAGCAACTTCCCACAACATCAAACTCACCAAAAGGGAGGATGTACGCGACTGTTTAAAGAACATCTACGTATGTACGTGACTTTTGGCCAAAAATCCGCGTATGTACACTACTTTTGTCCAAAACCCCATGTATACAAAGAAGGCAATGGTAAAAAGCAGGCCAAGGGTCAAACCAATAAAGGGGAGTGTCAATGGATAAACATACTATAAAATGCAACATAGAAATAAGGAGAAACAAAGAGAAAATCAATAATATCAAGTACATTGTACCGATAGAAACCCCCAAAGGAAAACTACTAGGAACTCCCCAGCAGAGTCACCAATTCTGTTACGGAGAGAAATTCCTATGGATTGGGGAACCACAACAGACAGCTTGACTCCAGAAATCAATCCTTTCCAATATGCAAGAGAAATCAAATATCTAACACTAAAGGATAAAAAACTTGTACCTTATTTCGGATGGTTGAAGTAGATCCTCGTTGAGCTTTCCAACTTCAGCTTGAATTGATGAATCACTTCCTCAACAATAAGTAAACAAGACAAGAATACTATATATATGGGTGTTAGATCTACTCTAGCATATATAATCAACAGTGTATAAGCATTTGAAATCATCCATGGATAAAATATTCATTCAAACATACATTATTGGACAGGAAAAGATATTTCTATTAATATAAAATCATAGATTACAATGAATACAACCTCTATTGGCACGTCTGCGAATCGGAGAAACTGAATCCCCCACTTGGGCCTCCACCACCTCAATCCTCCATCTCTCGATAGCAAGCTCATAAAAAAAAGGCAAGCTTGGGAAGAACACTAAAGTGCTCTAAGGGACAAAGGGATGTAGACTCAAGCACAAGTCTTGGCTACAATGGACTATAGTTTCTTTGCTCTCAATTCTCTTATGCCTTCAATGTATCCAAAGGGTTCCTTATATAGCTTTTCAATGGGGTAATGAAAGGTCGAATCCGAGTGATCTCAAGGCATATGGAAGGCCAGGAGACAAGTGAGTCGGATCCATGTCAAGGAAAACTCCAAAGGGATTTGTATTTTTGTACACATCCCGATGTAGGCAGTTTTAGAGGTCAAACCCGTGTATATACGCGATAAAGGGTTTAAAAGTCGCATATAGAAATTTTAACATGTTTTTAGGGCTGGTATAGGAAACATCAAAGGACAAAAAATGGTCCAAGGGGTCTAAGGAGTCTGCACAGGGATAGGGGAAGGCCATACAAGTGTGATTCACCTGGTGTGGTAAAATCTGTTATAATAGCCATTTTGATATGACTGTAGGATTGGTTCCTACTTGATCATATGTGAGTGCACACCCTTCTGAACATGCATGTTGGATTGGATCCTTGCATGTTTCATATGTAAGTGCATATCATTTTCAAACATTCATGTTGGATTGGCTCCTCGCATGTGTCGAATGTAAGTGCAGAGCCTTTTTGAACATGTATGTTGGATTGGTTCCTCGAATGTATCAAATATAAGTCCTGAGCCTTTTTGAACATGCATGTTGGATTGGTTCCTTGTATGTGTCAAATGTGAGTGCTGGGAATTTCTGACAGGGTTGTGGGATTGGTTCCCACATGGTTAGATGTGAGTGTTGGGCGTGGCTTTCTGATATGATTATAGGTTAGTTCCTACATGATCAGATGTAAGTGTTGGGTGAAGACCTAGATGGTGGCTAGGCCTACATCCAGCATGAAAAAGGGATGGCTCTATAGAACTTCCTATGACAAGAAGAATCATGATATAGCACCTGTGAAGATTCAGTATTGATGATCCAGATCAAGGGAAGATCCAGATCCAAAGATGTTGCTCTAGAGATGATCCAGATCGAGGGATGATCCAGATCCAAGAATGATGCTACAGATGATACAGATCGAGTGATGATCTAGATCCAGTGACGATGATCCATATCCAGAGACAAAGATGACTTGAAGACAAAGAATACTTGAAGATGCAGACGACGAGAAGACCCAGAGAAGAAGACCAGTGATGAAAATTGTGTCGAGAGAATACCTTCCTAGTTAAGAGGGAGTGTTAATGTAATTGTAACTTCAGAATGTATTCACTTGTATTTCTCATCTATTTTAACCCGATGTTTATTCTGGGATGTTCTTGTGTCATGTCATGCCCTGATGTTTCGATCGGGAGAATCAATAATGTAAACAAGTCATGTCAAGTCATTGTGGGTAACCCTCCTATTGTCTAAGGGTTAAAGTCCCCGCAGTTCCAGGGCACTAGGGTTATTAGACTCTCCTAGTGAGGTCAGCCCTAGTAGGGTTTTAGTCATGTCAATACTAGTATAAATAGAGTGCTAGACTCTCTATTTAGCACACATCTCATACACACTCAAGTGTAGCACATAGTTGAGGAAGCAAAAGACACTGGGGAAAGAGGAAAGAGCTTACTACTGTTGGGAGATTGTCTTACTATTTTTGGGTTTCACTTTGCTGTTGATTCTATCTCATAGGAAGTTGCAGGATTTTCTCCATTTATTGTTTCCCCGAGGAAAAACACTATGTTCATTATCTCTTGTGTTTGATTGCTGTGCTTGTTGTTATCTTAGTTTAAAATCCTAATGATATGCTACCTTAATGTTAAAAAACTAACAGGGCTCTGTATTCCCTTGCACATGATCTAGTCAGTTTGGGAGCAGTTTGTATTGGTCCTGCTACCAACAATATTTCTGATTATGAAGCAGTCGTAGGTCTTTTGACTGAGGCTGCATCTCAGGACATTCGTGACTTGGTAGTTTTCATGGACTCAGAGTTAGTGGTTTTTCATTTGAACCGGGTCTATACCATCAGAAACCCTATACTGCTCCATCTCTATTGGAGAGTATGTCTATTCGAAAGGCCGTTTGAGGTTATCACTTATAGGCATATCCCTTGGGCAGACAACGTAATTTCTGATTCATTGGAAAATTGTATCCTAGATTGGTATATTGCTCATACATAGCATGAAAATCAAACATGGTTCATCACATTGTAAATAAACAGTAAAAACATATAAAACTCATGTAAATACATTTTCCATTTGAAACATATAAGCATCGGAAGTAAAAGTCTGTATATATATATAAGTGTTTATACAAGATTAGGTCACAAGACCTCCTCTAAAGCACTCTGGCTTTTAGGCAGCATAAAATCATACAAAATTCTGAAGCTGTATCAACTTTCAGTTATACATCATGTAGAAATATCTAGTGATGCTCATGGTAGCATATGATATCCTGCACTACTCTATGTAGAAAACAACTGAAACGGCCTAGCACTCCTGTTGTGTGCCTCTAATATCGCATCGGGATATCATCAATGGATGCATCAGGTATATCCAGATTTGACCTCTCTAGGTTCTCCTCTAGGTCTCCCATTGTGTCATCGCCTCGTTGAACAAATTGAGCTCCTGCTCGTCTATCCAATGGGGAAGATCCCCCAGGTCATGCCAATCCAACATCTTCATGAAGAATTTTAGGTCTTGTTACTTTACATAAAAAATAAAAAACATTAAAATAAAAAAACACAAATTGCCATCTTAGAGTTTTATTTCTTACCCATGTCTCCCCACCGCTCTCCAGGTGGAAGTGGTAGGTCAGGGTCACCCCTGAAATCAGTACCTGCATACATGTAATCCTCAATCATGAGGATTCAATCATTCAGCCAGTAGAAAAATGGAGCTCCAAACTTCACTTTCCTTCTGCTTGCTCCTATGCGGGCCATGATCCTGACCCATCTCATCATACGAGGGTCTCTCACCCTCAACTCAGTAAAAACCACCTGGGGCCTCAGATGAGGGACCCACTCAAAGAAAAAAAAATCTAAGATGGAACCATATCCAAACTATTTTAGCTCTCCCTACCGACACTTGTTCAGCTAGTCTTTGAATACCGGTAATAATGCCTCTGCCAAGTTAAATATAGTAGGTTCCATAGCCTCTATCGCATATAACATGTGTGCCCTAGAAGCCTAGTGTGGCCCTTGGCTCCTAGCCAACCTTTGCATGGTAAAAGGAAGGGTATGGAGAGGATCATCCCTCACTGCCTTGATGGGAATTTTCTTCCCCAAATTTCTAGTACTAGGAAGATAGTAACGGTCGATCAACTCCTAAGTAGTCACATCCCCTCTGCAGGAACTGATCAGTGAAATCAGGGTACCCGATCTCGATAATCTGGCCGAGAAGTAGATGTAATCTACTTCAACAGTCATAATATGGGCTCCTACCTTGAAGTGTTTCTACTCTGGGTTCCACATATGGAGGATATACTCTAGCAATTGCTCATAAGATACCATGCTAGGTGTATGGAAGAATTTAAGGAGGCCACAATTCCTCAATGCGGCTACACACCCTGCATTTCTCTTGACAAAGGAATCATCTTCATCATGTTGTTGTTCTTTCCATATGACCATTTTTTACCGTTGAAAACCTACCAAAAACCATTAATGGACAAGTTAAAAACATAACTAATCATTAAAATCAATTAAAAATCAATGCTTTTTCTCATTCATGTGTTTTTTTTCCACACTCAAGGCCGGCATTTCCTAATTTCTGTTTGCACAGAGCGGTGGCACCTCCTAAGTGCAGCGTAGGATGTGTGGTTCTCATGAGGCACTGCCTATCTCATAAGGGGCAGGAGCGGTGCCCACATTTGGAGATTAGGGCTTACCTAAAATGGCATAAAACCCCTATAAAATAAAAAATAGATGCTTCAAAATGAAAGGCTAGTTTTTTGTCATTTACCTGGCTCTGATGGTGCTCAAATCAGATGGTCGGATCTCCCTCCAATTTGCTCCAAAATGCTCTCACCAAAGGGTAAATGGTAAAATGGTTTGATTTTTACTATTTACAATGAATTTTATATCCTTTTTTAGGGTTTTCTAATGTTATTTTGATATCTTAAAATAATTATTATTACAAAATCCATTTATATAGTCCATTAAAAGTCATTGTTTGAGATATTAATGTCGTTTTTTAGTCTTGCAAGGATAGAAGCAGAAATAGTAAAGTCTATGGGGAGTTTGTTTTTGAATTTTTCATACTTCCATAAAATGGAAAAATTCCTTGAGCATTTGTTTCAACACTTTGTTCATGCTCTTAGAACTCAGTATCAAAGTTCTGAGTCCTTTTTCTAATGTTTTTTAGGCTCGTAAAACTTCTCATCATAAAAAGAGACCTAATGGAGTCTCATTTAAGCTATTTTTGGACTCCCTAAATATGAAAAGATTGTTGAGTACTTGTCTTCTTCATACTCATAAAATTATTTGAAGAGTCGTCTCTCCAATAGTAGGTTATCTCTTTTTCAGTTTGGATAGACTATTTAAGAAAAAGGAACACTCCAGCCAACCATGCTTGGAAGAGTTCTCTCGTGTATTATTTTATAATTTTTCGGGCCCTAGAGACTAAATCGTACGAAAAAGGACCGTCTGGAGTTTTCTTTCATCTTCATTCAAACTCTCTAAACATGAATGATACTAAGTTTGCTTTCATTGGACTCGTTAAACTATACACTGAGAGACCCTTTTTTGGGAACCAACCCCTCCTTTCTTAGGTTCCTGAAATATATGGGAATGGAATTATCTTTGGATGAGATAAAATGAGTGCCGGTTACCCTCTTTGGACTCGTAAAATTGAAAAGAGGAACTCATTAATCATGATGGGGAAATTAAGGGAATGGAATCATTTTGTAAATCAAATGGCAGTTGTTTGTCACCTTTGAACATGCCACTTGTCTGCATATCATTCATTCAATTAGGTATTCAGTTGACTTACAAGTCGATCCACTTTCATAAGTCATCTCACTCCTTTGAGTCTTTCAAAAGAATGCATTGTCCATAGTCATATTGTGTGTCTGTTTGGTCTAGTCGGGCTTCCAAGTCCTTTGTCGTGCCTCCCAACATTCAAAAGAAAGAAACAAGTTTATCCCTACAGCTGAAAAAACCTTTGTGTCAGTACTTTGAGTTAGTCCTATTGTTACATTATCTAAAACATTCAAGAACTTTATTCCAAGTTTCATGTCGTTGATGTGGGATTCATTAGGGCCCTCCTTCGATGAGACTATTCCTGTCGACATCAGTTCATCATCCAAGAAATAGTCTTAGAAAAAAATGTAGTACCTTGAGATCTGTATGCCTCAATGACAGATTCTCTCGCTCTTGACATAGGTTCACATCATTGAACTTTGATCGAAATATTCCACTGGGTGTTTGGCATCAAAAAATCTATTCACACTCAGTATATTGTACTAGGGTACCTTGGGAATCATTGACATCAATGATGATATCCCTTGTACTTGTTAACGGTTCACATCATTGGCCGGTAGTTAAGTGGTTTCTACCATGTTTGACATCAGAACATTGTAATCACATGGATAGAATCGTACTTTGTGGAAGAAAAGACGAATACCCTAGGTATTTGTTAAACGCTCATAGCCTTCTCCCTAGGTTGGGATGGAGTATATTGTATGAAGTACCATCATGGATCCACATTTGTATCGTCATGGCTATGCACAAATTTGCATCTATATCACATAGATCTATGTTCTATCTCTGGTAGCTATGTCCAAGTTTGATTCCTCTATCACATGGATCTATGATGTATTATAGTAGCCATGATTGTTCATTCCTCTCATGGATATTCCTTGTATTGGTGTTTTGGAGAGAAATTCCTATGGCTTGGGGTACCACAATAGAAAGATTAATTGCATAAATCAATCCTTTCCTATATGCAAGAGAATTCAAACATCTAACACTAAAGGATCTCAATTTGTACCTTATTTCAGATGGTTGATGTAGATCCCCGTTGAGATTTTCCAATCTTGCTTGTATTAGCAATTTGCTTCCTCAACATTCAACAAAGAAGACAAGCATGCTATATATAATTGTGTTAGACCTACTATAGCATATATAATCAATAATGTATAAGCATTTAAAAGCATCCATGGATCAAATACTCATTCCAATACACATTATTGGACAGGAAAAGATATTTCTATTGATATAAAATAGAGATTACAATAGTGACAACCTCTGTCGACATGTCTACGAATCGGAGAAACTAAGTCCCCCAATTGGGCCTCCACCACTTCAATCCTCCATCTCTCGATAGCAAGCTCACAAGTAAAAGGAAATCTTGGGAAGAACACAAAGTGCTCCAAGGGACAAAGAGATGCAGACTCAAGTATAAGCTCCGGCAACAATGGAATATAGTTTTCTTGCTCTTCAATTCCTCCCCCTTCAATGTATCCAAAGGGTTCCTTATATAGCTCTTCAATGGGGTAATGAAAGGTTGAATTCGAGCAATCTCAAGGCATATGGAAGGCCAAGAGACAAGTGACTTGGATCCACATCAAGGAAAACTCCAAAATCATTTGGCCTTTTGCACACATCCTGATGTACGCGGGTTTAAGGGTCAAATCCATGTATATACACAAGAAAGGGATTAAAAGTCAAGTATGGTGATTATTGAATATTTTTAGGGATGATCTTGGAAACATAAAAGGTACAAAAATGGTCCATGGGGTCTAAAGAGTCTGCAAAGGGACAGGGAAGGCCATAAAGGTGTGATCCACCATGTGTGGTAAAATCAGCTGTAACAGATGCCCCCTAATGTGTGAGGTTAGAGGGGTCATACGATGGCTGAAATAAATTATAAGTCCATCCTAGAAGTGGAGTGATGAAGAACCCAGTGGAAGAACCAACCATCCAATAAATACAATACAATGATCAAAATCTGCACATAATTGCAAGTAGATGTAGCAGTCCCGGATACATAAGAGTACAATGGCCGTGAATAGGCATGATAAAAAATATGACATGTGTGGTCATCGCTATGTACAATATATATAGCTCAGAATATCCATGATGAAGATATACACAGGATCATGATATGCATGTAAGCTAAAGATATATAATGGATTAAGATCTCCATAATGGCTGGAAATATCTGACAGATACTGGAATCAAGTCACAAGAGCTAAAATCTCATGAACACTGGCATGATCAAGGAGGTAGCATATATAAGATGCCACAAGTCTAGAAGGTATTCTACACAAACCGCTATGAGTACATGTCCTACTATGTGAATAGAGGTGTCAAAGTCAAACATAGTAGTCCATCATCTGATTACCGGTCATTGATGTATACCATTAACATACGTGAGATCACCCACCGATAATGACAATGGGAATCAAGGTACTAGAGTGAAAACTAACAAGTGTGAATAAATGCGTTGAGGTCAAACACTTGAAAGGATCCATCGATTAGGGGACATTGATGTATTCCAAAAACTGTCGATGGTGAGAGAACTTACCACTGATGATTGCAAGCCTCAAGCCACTCAAAAATGAATATAAATTCCTATCCCAGAATAAATGATCTAAATTCGATGGGATGAAATCCACTGGAAGGAGGGCATTAAGGCATCCCCCATCATCCAACATGAGGTACTCAGCAAAGCTATATAATGTGGAAGGAATCGATCATAATGTGCATGAACCAGTAACTGTAGCGAGAATGGTCGACATGCAAATTCAAGATAATTGAGGAATGGCCGACTCAGGTTTCAACTTCCTTCAAACAAGAGCATAAAGGTGAATGGTGACTGAATGTAGGTAGCATAAACTTTATATACAAAACTGGGACATCTCTGCGACATAGGAGGCATCGACAAAGGCTCCATAGGGACTCAAAGCTTAACCAGTCGGTGGAGATAAACTTAGAGAAACGAGTACATCTCCTAAAGTTAAAATTTTAACCCAACCAACATATGTGATATACAGTGTTGTGTTCGAAGGCAACACGACTCGACTGCTACCAAAGATAAAATCTTTTCTTGTTCGGCTTTTTGGTTTTTTGATTTTTTTTTGGACCTTTTCAAATATTTTGAAAAGCTTGAAAAAGAATAAAAGTTCTTTATAGTTATAGACTAGGAGGAGATGAGTGTCAATGGGAAAACAAACTAGTTCCAAGCAGTAGAACATACCTATTCTCAATGCAAGGACACATGTGAAGGATAGCGACACTTGGGGGAAAGTCCCCTCTCGGTAAAAATAGGGAATCAAGCTACAAAGGATATACAAAAATGGCTCTATGTGGCTAGACATGAGACAAGATCGGGCTATATGGCTGATGCTCAAAGTCAGGGAAGACGACATAAGGCTCAATAATGCTAGCAAAGCTCATGATAATGCAATTACAACTTGACATAAGGGAGTCCTGAGGAAACATGCCAGGAAAATATCAACAGGAGTATGAGGCTCTTCCAAAATGACATGGTGATACTATACAATGGACTCCCACAACCTAAAGGACAAAGTGTCGGCATGGGTGCCAAATGCAAACAAGGATCTAACTAGGGCACCCATGTAAGGTCAAACTCTACCATTCACATCATGTCACTTCTAAAACAACAAGAAGGTTCTGTGATAGGATAGAATGGGTTCATACCTAAGGTTATAATGAAATGGTCATAAGTTCATGCAAAATGTGAATGGAGGTGAAATATAACCTATATGCCAATTTAAACATCATACCTGAGATCGGCATGAACGGGTCAAAACAATGGTTGAAACGGTGCTTAAAACGGTCTCCTACATCATCATATTAGTAAAAAACGGTCCAAAAGGCTCAGAAACGGTTCAAAACTATAGAAAAGGAGGCAAAAATTTTCAAAAATTTGAAAATTTTATATATATAGTAAAAAATTCAAAACATTATATATCATTTGAAATTTTTACCCAATTGAGCTCAGAACTTCAAACGCGAATTCTAGGAGTTTTGTCCGGCGAAACCCGACAACGGTTTTCTCCAGGAAACTTCCCATGCCCTGCTCTTCCATTTGCATGTAAATTTTTTGAATTTCCATGGTCAAAATAAATTTCTAGGCCATTGTAAGATAGTCGCTTCAGCCCACACGAAAATTGATGATTTTTCTGCGTATAGGGCTAGATATATGTGGAAAAATCCCTATACACGGAAAAATGGCCCAAAGTCACATACATACATGGTTGTTTTACAAACAGCCATGTATACAGCCACATTTAATGTTTTTTAAGACAACTAATGACCAAAATTCAATGTAAATGTGCAGTATGGTTCTAGAATGGAGGAAGAGTGAACAAGAGGATGTAGAAGAGGCTGTACAGGGTGATCTAATGGCTCAACAAGCTCTTCGTGCATGTGGGCTATACAAGTTTTGGTGTCTTGGGGGCTTAAGGGCCAAACCAAGAATGTTGCAGATGCTAGTAGACTACTAGGATCCTGACTCAGAGTCATTCCATATTGACGGGATGTCCCTCACTATAGAGGTGGAGGACATATACTTCATTAAAGGATTGTCTTGACGGGGGGAAGTGGTGAACCTACGTTCTCGCTGGCCCGGAGGTGGCCTCACCATTGATGAGTATATTGTTGTATACTGTTATCCGGACATGGAGAAGGTTGGGAGTCAAATCCCAACAAAATCCATATAGGTACTAGGCCTGAAGGCCATACTACTGACACTCAGCAGGATAGCATGTCTAGCCTCACTCCACCAGGCCTCACGGCCCTTTATGTTCTATGCAGTGGAGTGCATGAGACCCATAGTTTACAATTTGAGTATTACGTTGTTAAGTAACATGAAGCAACAGCTTAGCAACTACAAGATGGGTAGGGTATGAAACTTCAGTTTCAGCAGTATACTAAGCACGTTCTTCTTCGAGCGTGTTCTGAGGCTTAGCCCTAGAGTTGACGTTCCTCCTCACAGGGTTCGATATCTGGCCCAACGATGTTGGGAAGATGTGATGCACAGACTGGGTGGAGGTAGGGTGTCTAAACCCTACCCAGATGATCTCTTTCCATGGTGGCGGCGATAGATAGTTGCCATCGATGATTACCCCTATGCGGGGATAGCTTTCAGGGAGATCCCGACATGCCCCTACCACCAGGATCAGCATATGGTGACATTGGTAATGAATTCCAATCGTCTTTTTAAGTTTTTTGAATTATTATTTTTTGTTTTGTTTTTTGATATGTTGAACCAAAAGGCATGTTTTTGCATGATGACACATAGTGACAATCTGTCATATGTGTTGAGTCCAAATTTGGTCCCTTTTTAACCACCTTTAATCACCTTTCTTCCCTTGTTTTACACTACTTAGCATGCCAATCAGACCGACTTTCTTCACCTTTATTCCCTAAATTGTCAAGGTAAGACTGATTATTGTTCTACCTTATTAATGCTTATTCTTGTGACAATTAAGGCTATTTATCTCTCGAAATTGTGCTAATATGTGTGATCTATGAAGATAATGTGAGATGAGCAGAATGCAGGGGGATGGAGCTGAACAAGTCTAGGGACAAGGGATGGTCGTGACACAAAAGGGATCCTCAACCTGTCCATCATCGATTGAGGCACGTGACATTCCAGACAAGAGCCTGTCAGAGTAGCTATAACAGAATGTGCTATGATCGAGGGATCTCCAGTGTAGCTGATCGAATATTATGGCAATCTGAGAAGATCGCCACTTCTGGGCCAGTCAACAGTCTTCTCGCACTTTCTATAATTGTATCATGCCACGTCTTGTTACAACCGGTGTTATTCAAGGCGCCTGAAGATCAGAGATCTTCATGGCTGCCCTTTGTAATAGGATTGGATGTTATCGCTTGTATGTATAAATGCAGAAGGATGTCTCGACCCAGGGGGGTTGGAAAATAGTTAATTCATTTGGGTATTAACAGTGGGAGCAATCTGTAATAATCCTTCCTTTTTAATACAAAGAGTTACTGCTGGTTTAAGGGAGCTGTACATTGTTCATCCAGCGTCTCTGTGTGAAGGCTGGGCCCGCCTTCCGCAGAGATTGCTGAGTTAAGGTAGGATCTTTTAATTTGTGGTTGTGTGATGTTTCGTTAATCATATTTTCTGTGTGCGCAGCAGTAGTGTGTGTGATTTACAGCATTGCGTTTTCCTAAGATCAATAACTGTAATAGTCGACTGAGTAGATAATCTTTATGCAATTTATTCAATAGCTGTACGCAACTCTGTTCATCTCATGGTTTCAGGTTGACATCCCACGAACCTTGTGTAATTCTTGGATTGTTATAATTGTTGATCTTTATTTCTGCAATTCAATTCTTAGAATAGCCGAGCTTGATCTATCGCAATTGAATTTCTAGATTACAATTAATTTATGGTTACAGATTCCGAGTGTGATTAGATCAATAGGAAATTCCTTTAATTTGGGCTGTTAATAGGATTTCCTTTCTGTCAGTAATTGTTGATTTCATGTCTGGTTGATGCATAGAAGGACAAGGTTGGAATTGTAGAGTTAGAAGATTGGTGGGATCACACAAAGTTTGAGGGATGAACATAGTTGTTAAGAACAGTATTCACTACAATGATTTGTTGTTTAGCATATATTGTGCACTTACCCTTTGAAACAAAAGACTTCCTTGGGTTGACAATGAATTTCGTAAGCTCTGTGTGTTGATAATAACTTATCTGCATTTAGAGTGCTCGACATTTTGGCGCCGTTGCCAGGGAAGGGTAATTAAACACTATCAGTAGTTGCATTTGATAATTATTTTTAGTCAGTCTCTTTTTATTCTTTCTGATGAAATGATTTGGGTTGTATGAATACTAGAAGGGTAAAACGCGATCAATTCCCAACTCCCAAAACCCCACAAGATACTAACGGTGCAGGTGGCTCGGGTCGAGGTCGAGGAGTACCATTGGGCAGAAGGACGTTCATTGACGACCTTGTTGACAGAACTGATTCATCCACTGGAGCTCGTCTTCAAGAAAATCCTAACAAAAGAAACCCCACTGATCCTGGGGCGCTAGCATCGGGATCCACGGTGGAGAAGACACGCGCAGCTGTGACGTCCTCAGCTACCCCTATAGACAAAGACACAGCTGTTACAACGGGACCTACTGGTAGAGGTCCGAATTATCACATTAACGGGAGGAGTGTAACTAAGGAAGAGTGGGATCAGTACCACCAGAAGATCCTGGGACAGTGGAAAAGCGAAGAAAAGAACGAGGAACAAGAGGAGAACGAAGAAAAGAACGAGGAACAAGAGAAGAATGAAGAAAAGAACACAGGAGGAGACGAAGAGGAGAAAACAGAAGAAGAGATGAGTAACAGACACGGGGCCGATGAGGAAGAAGTGATGGGAGAAAACTATCATCATGAGAATCGCTCCCTGCCAGAGGGAACAGTGGCTACATTGCAATTTCCTATTCAACAACCAAATGGGGCAGCTTCTATGAAGAATATCTCACCATCGGTGTTACCTCGTTTCCATGGAAAGGCGACAGAAGACCCAGATGAATTCCTTTTCGAATTCGATATTCTTTGTCGCAGTTACGATTATATCACCGATGCCCAAAAACTAAAAATTTTTCCTGCTACCCTTAAGGACAATGCATTACGCTGGTTGATGAGTCTTGGGGGAGGGACCGTTACTAATTGGGATGCAATGAAGCAGGTGTTCCTGGAGAAATATCAAGAATACTGTAACACCAAGGATAAGAGAGAGGAGTTATTTAAAATGGTGCAAAAGGAGGACGAAAGTTTGGAGATTTTGTGGAAAGACTGCTATACAATGTGCAGAGAGCTGGGCAGACGAACATAGGACTGGATGTACTCAAAATAATCTTGCTTCGGGGAATCAGGGATGATTGTCTAGATATGTTGAACCTGATTGGTAAGGGATACATCTCCAAAGAACCTTTCGACAAAATTGTGGAGTTGTGCAAAAGATACTCCAGAGGGTCTTCCAGAAATAATAAGCGGGATAAACGAGAAAAGCTGGAATGTGACATCTTCGACCGAACTCAGAAGTCATCTAATGGAGGCGCTACCCGAGCAGAGATAGGAAATCTACTTGAAAATTTTAAAACAGAAATGATGAGCTCCATCTCTTCTGAAATTGATGTCCTGAAGGCGAAACAAAAACAAGCAGTAGAGGATCTCACATTGGGTGTGTTCTGCCCCCGATGTAGAAAGAATCATCCATTGAGAGCATGCCCGCTTGACAAAGTGAACGTATGTCAGCTGTGTGAGCTGAACCATGACATGAAGGAATGCCCTTCACTTCCTTAAGTGAAGGCCGTTCTGCAGGCATCAAACCCGGATGTGGAAGCAGCCTACTTTATCGCACAGAAGAAACCATGGCATCCTCGGAATCAAGGTATGTCTCCAGACTCTCTCCCATTTTCAAATAATATGGGGAATTGGAATAATATGAAAAATTTGAATACACAATTCCCTTCGAATTATACTCAATGGAATTCCTCTCAACCTGCAATGCAAAACTATAATTCATGGAATCCCTGGACACAGCCACCACCCCAACCTACGTCATGGACTCCTGGATGGAGGAATTTCCATCCTGGCAACCAGTTTCCTCAACCACCTCTACCTCAGCAAGCACCGTATTCTCCTCAATTTCCTCAATTCCCCCAAATTCCTCCATATCCTCAATACTTACCTCCACAGTCACAGCTGCAGCTGCAAAACAATTCTGTCCCGAATATACCAATACGACCTCAGCTGCCTGCCCAACCTAATCCTAACCCAAATAATAAAGCAGTCCACCAATTGGAGACTGTCAACATGCCAGCCTAATCTCTTTCCCCTGTACCCTGTAATGAAATCCACTTATGATCTGGGAAAATTGTAGAACCTGTAATAACAGAGGATGTTTCATCCTCTAAGCATAGAGAAGAGGAGAGCTTACAGCATCCATTTGACTCAAGTCCCATCATTGAGGATGCTGGGCATCCTTTAGAAGGGACGGCTGACCAATCCAACGATAAACCTGAAGAGATACAGCCTTCCCATCTGATAAAGCAGCCACCATACCCCGAGAGATTACTGCTACCAAAAATGGGGGGGCAACCTCAGTTTAACCTCCTCGGAGAGTTAAGAAACCTTTATGTTAAAATTCCCCTCCTTCAAGCGCTTCAAGATGTGCCCATTTACGCTAGAACAGTTTGGGAGCTGTGCACAAGAAGAACACAAAGGAAATTCAGGGATCCTCCCACGGTTCATGTCATAGGAAACTTATCGGCCTTGATAACAGGAAAAGCCCCTGTGACTAAATACGATGACCCTGGTAATCCTACCGTTACTGTACAGATAGGACAGACACAGATACCCAACGTCCTAGTGGATCTGGGAGCAGCAATCAACGTTATAACTATGGAAACTATAAAGAAGCTTGGGCTCACCAAGTTTAGACCGACCCCTACTATTCTGGAATTGGCAGACAGATCCACCATCAGACCCGAAGGGATTTTGGACGACCTTGTTATATCAGTAGATTCATGGGAGTACCCAGCTGACTTTTTGGTGTTACAACCAAAATCGCAGTTGGGGGGACACCCATTGATCCTGGGGAGACTGTGGTTGGCCACAGCTGATGCTTGCATCAGCTGTCGATCAGGGTCCATGACTATATCTGATGGTATGGATACTAAAAACCTCACCCTGTATCCTCCAGCTCGGCCAAGTCTAGAGGCTGAAACATCCCTTTGGATAGAGCAGGAGGAGGAGGACGAGGATGTCCAGCCATTATTAACTATAGGGAAGGCCTTAACCTTTAAAAATGAGACAGAAGATGATACCATTAGAAATTTCATTAGTGAACCCACTTCAGTAAATAGAGAATTCTATCAAATTCTTAACACTACCCTGGGCAAGGAAGAACAAGAAAACCTTATGGAAGAAACCTTGGTTGGTGGCACAAATATAATCCCGGTTGTGAAAAATTCAGAGAGCATTCCGATTGAGGTAGAACCTGGAAGGACTTTGAATATCAATCCTAATCTCTCCTCAGAGGAACAGAAACGCCTGATCAGCCTCTTGAAGGAACATAAGGGGGAG